>SZYD01002688.1:0-32542 GCA_009363875.1 Mikania micrantha
AATAGCTTCCGTTGGTCTTCATTTGATAATGTCATGATCAATGATTGCCCTCAATTGATGATGTTTACATCTGGAAAGTCCAAAACTCCAAAGCTCCAATACATACGTACAAGTTTAGGCAAACATAATCTTGAATGTGGCCTTAATTTCCAGGTAAACTTTATATAAAGTTGTTTTGCATTATCTACTTAAATGACAATCCCATGTAAAGGTGTTAGTTTAGTCCTGAGTATGTCAGAAATAACTTTGTATATAATTGTAACACCCTAGGCAAATCCTAAATTGGTGATGTTGTGTTCATAAGGAATGTCATGCCTATATATTACCAACACATTTATAAGCATTGTTAGTAGATGAGATGAGAATTTCATAGTTGAACGTGCTTGAGTGAAAGCAATCCAGGGATAGGTGAACCTCTGAAATGTTTTCACTCATTCAACTTAAAACAAAGTTGTGAGATACTACTGAGCAAAACGGACAATACTGGTGGTGTGAGGGGTCGGATATTAGAATAACTTAAATAGACAACTTGATTTACAACAATGTAAATGTAATAGATGTACATTACAATTATCTTGCATGATTATGAAATGTGAATTAGAAGATATTTTATGCTAGAAATCCTTAGTATAGTGATAACAAATGCATTGTGTTTTCTTTTTTTCATCTCGTTGCAGACCGCATTTTCAAGTTCAGATCCTACAATTTCAAGAGGGATGCCATGCTCTTTTTATAATTTGGTAGAATTATTTATGAGTGACAGTGATGCTGCAACAGTTATTCCATCTAATGTGCTGCTACAATTGCAAAAGCTTGAAGTGATTAATTTAATGTCATGTAATTCCATAGAGGAAGTATTTGAAGTAGGACCAGAAGGGACGAATAGTAGTGGCTTCAATGAACCACAAAGTGTTGTTAAAGTTCCAAACCTACGACAAGTGAACTTAGAGTGGCTAGATGGTCTCAAGTATTTATGGAAGAGCAATCTGTGGATGGTACTTGAGTTTCCAAATCTAACAAGTGTGTCTATTCAACGTTGCGATATTTGGAACATGTTTTTACATCTTCTATGGTTGGTTGTCTCCTTCACTTCGAGACCTACATATTAGTATGTGTGACAATATAGATGTTATTGTCAAGGAAGAAGACGACTTTGATGCCAAAGTTAATGAGATTGTGTTACCTTGTCTAAAGTCTATAAAACTAGAATATCTTACAAGTCTCAGGGGATTTTGGTTAGGAAATGAGACGTTTTCATGGCCGTTCTTGGACACTTTACAAATCAATGAATGCCCCTCGATTACATCTTTCACCAACGGACATTTGGCTACCCCAAAGTTGAAAGTAATCAATACAAGTATAGGATTGTGTAATGTACGTGAAGACCTCAACTCCTTTATAAAGGCCAAACAAGAAGAGGTATGTGCATACATATTAACATGTTCTATTGTTTGATTATTTTTAGAACGACAAACATACACACATATCTGATCCTAATCCTAAACCTGCACCACAACCTACATCGAGTAGGATTTGGACCCTTCAACTCTAGGATAGACAAGAGACGCTTTACCACTACGATATCAACTTCATCTTGTTTGATGGTTATAAAAAAGTTCATTTCATGAACAGAAACAAACTTCCATAAAACTAAAAAAATTAATATCATGGAAGTAGAAATGACCATTTTCAGGCACGCCTGACAGAAAATAATGAAGTTGAGTAGAACAAAATATAGTTTGTTAATTTAAATGTCATTTGCCCTTCTTAAGATACATGTGGTAAGAGCTCCAAATGCTCCCACAACTCTCACCTCTCACCTTTTTTTTTTTTTTTTTATCAATTTGCTGCAGGGACACCAATTCTAGAACATGCAGATCATACGTTTTGTTTGCAAGGTTTAACAAGGTAAATATTCCTTATATAAAGTAATATAAATTAAAAAAAAAACCTTTAATCCAGTACTGCACTGGTTTTTGACCCATCAACTTAACATAATCAATTAATTTAAATACCATCAAGATGTATTGTCATAAACTAATTATTCATTCCAGATACAAATAAGAATACAATACATAGAAGATTTACCTTGTAAACTAAATGGTTCACTTCACAAGGTACCTGCTAAAGAAAGAGAGTTATGTGCACTACTCTTATTCTTTGTTGGTTGAGTTCCATGTGTACATTTCAAGTACTTTATCTTGTTAGCAATGTTTGATAGTGAGGTACAAAGTTGAATGCTAACCATCTATTTTCTACCATGAAAATGTAACTTGGCTAAAAAAGAAATAGTTTTGTAAATGAATTGGAGCACTGGTTATGTACTTTTTTCACTTTGTGTTCAGTAAGGTATGATGCGCACGCATGTGTGATACAACCCTGGTTAAGGTGTACACTCGGAAAAGGAAGCAGGGCAAGCCAGTGGATGCAAATGTGGACTTGGGTATTTTTGAATCGTGGGTCAATTCATTTAATTAAGGAAATGGTGGGAATGTGAAACTGGTGAAGACCCAACAAACGGTTAGCAAGAATAAAGAGCTCTTTTAGGCAGGCTTTGATTTCATTTTTCGTGTCCCAAATGTGGTGCACGCATATAATGTGTATATGTGTGAGCCTTCAAGGGGCAAAAGTAAAATTGCACTAATTTGAACGTTGGGATGATTAACTTCAAACGATAACTTTGAGCCGGGGACTCCTTTAGAACAATCTTTCTATCCCAGCTAGGATAGAGGGTAAGGTTTGTCTTCATCTTCCCCCAGACCCTACTGATGAGTGAGAATATTCTGGGTATGTTTGTTTGTTTATGTTTATGCCTGGTAAAATAGGCGGTTGGGTCGGGTTGGGTAACGGGTCAGAACGGGTGCGGGTCAGGATGGGTGCGGGTCAGAACGGGTTTTAAGCAAAATAAGTTCGGGTCTAATGGACTGTTGTTAAAAACATCAATTTAATTTAACTTTAGATGTGTTATAAGTAAACAAATAGTCCATTTGGATAATTTTTAGTGATTTTCTCATCAAATATGTATTTAATCATTCTTAAATGTTTGACTCCAATGCATTTACATATTTTTGGTTACCCGTCTTGACCGTATTGTGTTTAAGTGCTACCCATCTCAACCCATCCAATATTATCATGTTACCCATTTCAACCCATTATACTACAATTGTTTACCCAAACCAACCATTTCTTTGACATGGTAACAATTGCCACCTCTATTTATGTTAATATTGGTTTGTTTGTAATTGGAGACTCCCCTTCCTCCCTCTAATCATGCCAACCTTTGTTGCTTAATTCATTCGAGTTGCCTGCTTTACTTTAGAGTCTATCATTTGGTTCCATTGTTGGGAAATTCGAAGCCATGGTGCAGACCTGGAACAATTCAGACGACAATAGTTGGAGTAATCCTTTTGACCAAATTATTGTTCAAATGGCTGCTATAGCAGCAAAATTCGACTTAATGGAGTCGCTCAAAAGAGGAATGCAGCCTCAAGTCCCAAGACTGATTTCAGGGGAGTGAATTTGTTGAAGGGGAAAGCTTTTGGAGAGATCAAAACCATTACCGACTCAATGGAGACCCTTGCAGCTAATTTTTGAAGGCAGGAAAGTACTTTAAACATTATCACATACATGACGAGGAGAAGATAGAGATCACTTCAATGCACTTGGAATCGGTTCATTCAATTTTGAAACTTTTGATATACAATCGAAAATCAAACCGAACTGAATTCATAAGACTGTTTAATCGAACCGATTTCAACCGAATTAAATTCGCTTCAGTTTAAGTTAAAAACCAAATAAACTTATTGGACCAAACCAAATTCAACTGAACCAAACCGATTTTAAAACATGTATGGAACCAATAATCGAACCAAAACCGAATTCGGAATTCGTATACGGTTAGGAACTGAACCAAAAACTGAATTCACAATTCAGTTCAGTTTTTTTTCCGTTACAGATTCGGTTCGGTTTACAGCTTTAACTGTTTTTGGTATTCTTGAATACCCCTACTCTCCAAATGTTTATTCATGACCATGGTTGTAAAAATCCCCGACTAGGCTGATTAATCACTAGTCTTCTAAGGCCGACTAGACCCGATTATCCGACTAGGCCGATTAGTTGGCCGATTAATCCTGAATAATCCCTAGTCCCCACCCCACCGACCGACTATCGACTAGCGATTTCTACAACATTGTTCATGACTATCTACTAATCAGTTGATTACTTTATGTGAAAACTTGTAACAAAACCAAAAAGACAGGCTTGGCTCAAGAGTAACAAATACTTGAACAAAAATTTGGTCCTGCTGAATTCCAAACCTTGACAAATACTTGTGCAGTAACAAAAAGGCAGGATTGGTTCAAGAGTATAGACAAGAGTTTAGTAAGAGATCTCGAATTAACGGATCACCGTCTCCTAGGGGTCTTCCCAAATGGTCTTAAAGAGGACCTAAAAGCTTGATGTAAGAACTCATAAGCCACTCACCATTTATAAAGCTATGAGTTTGGTAGTAGAGTTTGAATCTAAAACTAATCACCACTAATCAGGAAAGAGATCTACTTGAACCCCTATTCTAAAACCTTCCTCAAGCGACACCAAACCTACAGCAGCATACCCAACCTCACTGACTAACCAAAAGGAAAACCACTTCGGCGCAAAACGAGCACTTTTAAGTAATTGGAAGGTGATGAGGCAACGAAGGACAACGAACTTCGGAGGTGGAGAACATGGAGGCAAATCAAGACGAGACAGCCGAGATCAGTATACATGTGATCCTCAGGAAATCTCGATCAAACAGACTGAGACCTCCATGACTTGATAATTTGAATCATCGTGTGTTCAAAAGTTAGAATCTTATAAGAAGAAAACATAAACAAACAAGAATAATGATGATTTTTTGTTAATGAGAATGTACCATATAAACGTTTGCAGAACATACCAACGACTTTCTACATATTACCACTAAACAAATGAGCATTAGTGATGGAAAATTTTGTCAATAATTACCATCAAATTTTTGACGATTTTTTTTTTAAATCGCTCTCATAACTTAACGATACAACCCATTAAATCTCAAAAAAAAAAAAAAAAAAAAATTTTGGTCGCAAATTTATGGACGGGTCCCACAAAATCCCAAAAAAGTTAACTGTTGGCAATAGGGTGCTCAAGGTGTTTAGAAACTCTAAACAAAAACGGTTTTTGAATAAAGAAAACCAAAATTGAGCCGTTCAAAATAAAAATCTAACTGTTATCAACGGTTGGTTTATGGTTTGAGCTTTCTGGTTTCGGGCTTTAGAGCTTGTTAAAATTAAAAATCGAATCAAACATAGGCGTTTTATGTGCCGAGACTAATCACACTGCAAACCCAACAATGTATATTTTTTATTAAATGCCACCTAAAGCATAAACCTTATACATACATACATACACAACCCGTATGTCCTGAGTCTTTGATGTCAAAAGTTACAAGATAGTATTATACTATACGACCCCATAGCATGACTGCACGAGCATTATGTTATTATACGACCCGTATGTCCAAGAACATCCATATAACACCTTAGGTGCATGTATAAACGCAACCTAAAAAAATTCAATTAAAAAGATGTTCTTTACCAACTAAAGAAGCAAGCATAATTGTTGAGTTCCATCAAGTGATAAACCATAATTTGAATCATATATAACTAAATAATTTAAATTTACCATCAACCATCAATTTTCTTATATCAACTCCAAACCCTTTCAAAATCAGATTATGTTATCCCTAAGAAAATCAAAACTTAATTCAAAAATCACAGCCAGGCTGTTTACAGGACAACCAAACACCCTCTAATTCAAACAAATGCTGGGCTTACTTTCAGAAGTAGAAGGTTTGTAATCGATCAACATATTCAAACACACTTATCTATCCACAAAGAGCATGAAAACATTAAAGATGGCTACATCACTTATAGAAACTGTGCATATTTTTTCACCATAAATATGATGTTATAGCTACAACAATCATTAGAATTTGAAAAGAACAACTTACTTCCAATCAAGCATGTCCAACAGCCAAAGCACCTCATCTTCAGAGTTAGCAGCATCACAAAAGTCTATCTCGATCCCAAAAACATCGAACACATTTTCATTTGCATGTTCCATGAATAACAATGAGATCCAAGCTCGAATGCCAGCCACAAAAGGATATACAGGGGAGAACATGAGGTAGTCAAATGCAAGTGCTCTAAAAGAAGATCTGTCAATGTAGTCAAATATCGACTTATTGATTATGCAAGCAACTTTATTGGAATCCTTTCTAGCTACAAGGACAGAAACACAAATGGTTCGAGTATCAGGAACTGCAAATCGTGGTTCAACAGGTAAGGTCATTTTACAGATTCCAGGTGGTGATGTCTGGTTGCCCTTCCAAAGGACGGGTCCTGCAACAACTTGTGAAAAGAGCAAATCGTCATCAGCCCAAATGTCGATGTAGAACTCGAGGTCACTTAAGGAGATTCTTGGGGGAAGAAGGGTTTTATGATGTTCACGTTTATGAAAAGTTTTGAATAGTTTGTGGTAGGTTATAGGGGGTGATGGGTTCTTACACGTTGAGGGCCATCTTTTGGCACACAAACATTTCCAAAAGTAATCATCTTGAGCCATTTGATGCCACTGTTTACATACAGACATGCAAGCAGCTAGATCAGTTCCTTCTAGTAGAGGAAAAACAGCTTTTAACATCTCATCAGGCAACATATCACCAGAAAAGGTAGAACCCGAGTCACTGAGTTCTTGAAGCATTTTGATTACTCTTGAACTAGGTAGTGGTTGGCTTGTAGCTCAAATCTGCAGAAGGATGACAACTTTCCCTATAGGAACATTTTGGATTTAAACAACCAGACTTTTATATGATTTTATCAAAGAAAACCAAAAGAGCCCAAAAATTGGTGCACCAAAAAAGCAGGCATATTTGGGTGAACACCTTTAAGATTTCATAAAATTAGAGACGGGAATGTATTGAACTTAAAGGAAAAGCTAATTGGAATCTGACAATTCAAACTCACTTATTGGCTGATAATAATCTATACTTTCACTTCCGTTGCCAATGATAATCCCACACTAGCGGAGATAATTCCTCCTACCCATGATGACATAGCATATAATGTGTCATACATTGCAAAAATTCCAAGTAGATGCCACATCATCGACACGTCATATGCTATATCATAAGTGGCAGACAGAGTTACTTCTCCATTTGGGTGGGATAGATATTGGCAACAATAGTAAAGTGCCATTGATCTAATTGCGAGTATGAAGCACTATTGGCCTAGGGTTGTAAACAGATCAAGCCGAGCCAAGGCGGTCTAGGCTTGTTTCCAAAATAAGCCAGATTGTTTATCTTAATGAGCAGAAATGTTGGGTTTGCCGATCAAAGTTTTATTTAATTTACCCTGATTGTTCACTCTTGTTTTACAAAGAAATTCATCAGATACATGTATCACAACATGGCATAGTTAACTAGAAGCATCTTACAGCCAAAAACCCTAATTTGTTAAAAAAAATCACTAGAACTACGGCGTTTACCCAAAAAAAAAAATCATTTAACATTTGTAAAATGATAGTCATTTACTAAGTTTTCTCTTAGCGATTATACGAGATCCAACAAAACGATCAAAAGCACATAATTCACAACTAAACATCGCTGAAAGTCAAAACGATTGCAGCACCAGCTTTCAATTGATTGGGATTCATTCAATTCAAACTATCTTTACGATATAAAACACGTAATCTTGTAAACAACAATTTTTGTGAACAAATCATTTATGGGAAGAAGAAAAATGAAGCGATTACCGTTTGATAGTTAAACGAACCACATCTGCAAAGTAATTAAGGACGATTTCATTGCAATCAACGATTGAATAAAAAAGTTGCGATGGATTCACCGCTGATTGTTAAAGTCAAAATCCCTAGAAAATGCCGACAGTCAAAAAAGAACATTGAGTTTTATTTTTCCTTCTTCTTCTTCTAATTAAGTGCAAGTGTAGTTTTATATTTTTATCAAAGGGATAATTAATATTTTTTTTTAACAAAATAGGTGTTTTATAGAAATTTTAATTATTTTTAGTCTTAGTAAATAAAAATTTTAAAAGTGAAAAAAATATAACGAGGATGTTTTTTCAATTATTTGTATGGTTTTTTTTTACCTTTTTAAATATTTTTTTTGGTAAGTTTAATACAAAGTACCGTTCTGAGTCGTGCCTAGACAAATGTTTAATAAACTCATTTGATAAAAAATAATTTCTTAAAGAATTATATTTTGTAACAAAAAATAGCCATAAAACTCTAAATTATCTCAACATTTTTGTTGATGAATCCATCATGGATTAACTTTTGAATGCTCATTATGGACTAGTCCACTTGCTAGAGACATTGTCTCTTAAAAAGAAGGTCTTGGTTTCAAATTCAAGCAATGGTGAAATATTAGGTGTATTGTAGAAGTATGATAATATGATTGTTAAAAAAATAAATAAATAACAATCATTTGTCATATTCTTCTTTTTGTCAATCGCTCTATAAGTTCTTCCAACTTGACAAGCATAAACTTTTGCATTGATTGAGCTAACTTACCATGTTTGTTCTATATTCTCATGATTCAAACCCATCAAGAATGGAAACCATCTGTAATAGATCATCATAGCCTTCTTTCTCTAACCAATTCCTTGTCACCATCTCATGAATAAAATCTGTGTTTATTTTTTTGAACGGCCAACTCATCAACTGTCGGTTACTTTGTACGTGGCCCCAATAGCTAAAGAATGACCGCCTGGCCACTAGTCTAGACGGACGGAGTCCCTAATACACAAGCCACCAATTCCCGAGAAAAATCCGACCCAAACACCCGCCCAAAGGCATGACGGTGGAAGGTCGGTAAAACCAGGCAGATCAAGAATCGAACATAGGACCTGAGTCTTCTATCACTTCCCCAATACATTTATCTTACCACTAGAGCAAGACATCAGAGGTGAACAAAAAAACCGGTTCTAGCCAAACTGGTTCCCAAACCGCCGGTTTGGCATAGTTTCGAGATTTGGCTTTAAAATTGGTTTCCAAACCGGTTTCAACCCCTACAAATCGGTTCCTATAGGTTTGACATCCCCTTCTCTCAATCTGGTTTCCAAACCGAACTAGTTTCACTCCAAACCGGTTTAGGACCATGCTTGATCAAACCGAACCAGTTTGACAAAAAAAAAACAGTTTGTGCACCACTACAAGACATCATTGTTATAAACTCTGTGCTTATGAATGTAACTTTGAGTCTTTGACATCTTCTTTGTGGGCTGTGAGGCCCAATATGACCACAATTACAGTGGTAAAATTAAAAAAAAATAATGTCACTGTATTTTTATGTTTTATTAGTGTATTATCAGATATAAATTTTTCGAGTCGGTTTTACCATTTAGGTCTAGTAATGCTCATTTCATAATAAAACCGATCAAATAAAAATCGTGAATAGAAACTAAAAAGCACATAATATAAATTCAATTGTTTTTACAAATTAAAAAAAATTAGAGTTGTTCCGCACAAGTTTGTATTCTTTGAAAGCATTGCATTATATATCTTCGACCGGAACTTATTGGAATAACTTTTTTTCAACATAACTAATGCAAGAATCATTCAGGTATCTATCTCTCATCTTCTTACGCAATTCCGTCTTCATATGTTTCATCGAAGAAAAAATTCTTTCAACACTAGTCGTTGTAACCGGTGCTATCATTAGTCTAAAAACCGATACTGTCACTTAAAAACACCATTCATAAATGTTCATATACATTAAAGAATCAATGTTGTCTCGAGACAACGTTCCCAATTGGCTCACCCTTGTGTGGCTTGCTTCTTAAGCTAATGTGGTTAGAACTCTATTTTGGAAGGTGTGATTAATAAAGTTCCTTACTTATGTTGGCCATATAATTCTGATATATTTATTGACCAAACTTAAATTTGTGATATCTGGAAGAACGGGCTCGGGTTTGACAAAGATGGCACATAATTTACAACACATGAAGAGATTACAAGAAAAATAGCACACCTTCTTAGCTACAAAGCATTCAAAGCAAAAACCATGAATTTAGGGTTATAAACAAACTAAACGAACACAAATGAGCTCTTGTTCTTGTTCATTCCTTTAACATTTAATTTGTTTATGAATGATTAATGAACACTAAACGAACGAAAAATCTTGTTCGTGTTTGTTCATTAAGAAATTAAACATGTTTACGAACAAAAACGAACACATATTAACTTAAAAATAAAAGTTAACATTTTCAATTCAAAATATTAGACATAATGATTTTAAAGTTAAAAATTTAAGATAAAAATAATAAAATAAATTTCCTTGAACAGAGCAAAAATTAAAAATAATAATCGTAATTAAAATTACTTTAAGCTAACAATTAAAAGATGTGAGTTTCAAATTATTATATTTTTAACAAGATACAAATTTCAAAATTAGTAGATTTTTACTTTAAATATTATGATATTAAATTAAAAATAAAACATATAAAACATATTTAACAATTAAACATGTTAAATGAATATAAACGGATGTTAACAAACATAAACGAACACCTTACTGAACATTAATGAACACAAATGAACGAACACAACTTTCTGTTTATGTACATTTATTAACGAAACAAACGAAATTTTTTGTCAGTGTTCGTTTATTTATTAAACAAATAAACATAAACAAACTTCTCACCGACTCATGAATTGTTTGCTGAACATTCTGTTCCATTACAACACTATATGAAATTGGAGTAATGAGGAATGTGAGAGCTGACACAAGAATCTCAGCATCTTCATTGACCGGATACAAGAGAAAGTTACAAATGTCAAGAATTAATTAATACGGCTTTTATGTATACTAACCAGTGCTCCACGTGTCACAACGGTAACCCTTTATTTTTTAAAACTGTGAGAACCTACTTATGTGGTAAACTCACGGATTATCTCAATACCTGACTAATCAGAGGGAACGGGTAAAGCTCAACTGCAAGCAACTGGGTCTGTAGCCTCCAAGGAAAACCGATCTTAGTGAGGATTGAATTTGAGACCTTTAGGTTGTCTCTTCTCCACTTTAATCATTACATCACTTCCTTAGAGGTTCGTACACAGAATAAAAATGTGATCTTATATAAAATTGAAACCCTACACTTTATGTCACATAATTGTATATATAAGCCTTAATTAGTCGCAAAATCTTAAAAATAAGTGAACATAAATATAAACGATTAAAAATCTTAAAAGTTAGATTATAATAATATTATTATACAATATAATAATAATAATAATATTATTATTACTATTATATTAATATTATATTTTAATATTATTATTACAAAAATATAATATTATAACAATATTTATTATATTAATATGTTAATATTATATTATATCATTATAATATTATAGTTATAGTATATTATTATTTCTGTTCTTTTGACATTTAAATGTATTATATATTAAAATATTTATTGTATTAATATTTTAATATTATATTATATCATTATAATATTATAATAATAGTATATTATTATTTCTGTTCTTTTGACATTTAAATGTATTATAATAATATTATTATACTAATATTATATTATTTAAATAAAAAATAATAATTATTACAACAATATTTTATTGTATCACTATTGATGTTATTTTGACATTTAAATGTATATGCACTAATATTGAGGTGAAAGAATCATGATCGTAGCAAGTTTGGGCAAGACACATGGCTCAATGATGTTGAGTTCATGCTTTTATGCTAACTTTCAGGTTTAAACTGGTAAAACATATGAAATAATAAATAATTATTTTGCTTACAATCCTAGTATCACAGTCATTTCTAAATTTAATATGAGTTTATTAAGTAAAAGAATTGAGGAAAATCATAACCTATAAAATTTGTCTAAAACAATAGCGCTTTTTTCTAAAACATAATGATATTTGTGTCAATATGAAAACACTTATGGTGTATACATGAATCTTCATATTCATTACTTGTGTAATTTTATACTTTGATAACGTTATTATCATTAAACATACATAAATGTACACATTTTGATGTTCCCGACACTATACCATGTAACAGGTTAGTGGCGGAGTTTGGCCGGAGTAAGAGGGGGCAGAAATTTTTGAAACCCATAATACATGTTATTTTTTTTGAAGCGAGGAGACGAAACCACTATTTTTAACTAAAAATAACATTTCGGCTAAAAAATAACACTACAGACGGAAAAATATAAAGCTTCGTCGTTGTAACATATGTTAAATCTCTATTATTGGATTAATTGATAAGTGTCACTTGGTAGAGACATTGCTTTTTAAATGGGAGGCACTGAGTTTAAACCCAGACAAAAATAATATTAATTTAGATTAGTATAAGATTATAATAGATTTGTCGTTCTTGGCCTAATTAAAAATGTTAAAAGAGTAAAGCGTTAATTAGGGCCCATATTTTGCATGGATTTGACCCAAAATAAGTTTCATTACTATCTGGCCTATTTTTTTAATACATTATTCTAATATTTTTGTCACTAAGGTATTCAAATTTAAAGAAGACGTAAAACCTGTAATTATTAGTTTTCTCAAAAGGAAATGTTACTTAAATCTATAAAGACTATTAAACGTTTAACAATCCATTAATTAGTTTTATTCCCACACATACACAAATGACAAATCCAATAAAAAAAGTTTAACCAACTGATTCGACCCATGGCTTAAATCTTCAGACCTGACCCACTCAACCATTAGCCATCAAGTGTGAGCTAGAATAATTGTACAATTTAGTTAGTTTGTTCACCACATTAAGCACATGAACTTAAAATAGTGGTTTGCATTTTCTCACGACTTAAACCTATAGACCTGACCCACTCAACAATTAGCTAGCGAGTGTGAGCTAGAATAATTGTACAATTTCGTTAGTTTGTTCACCACTTTAAGCACATGAACTTAGAATAACGAGTGTGAGCTAGAATAATTGTACAATTTAGTTAGTAACTCGTGTATTTACTTTAAATTTTAATCATGTTGCATGATGTAACATCAGTGCCGGACGCGTGCCGGAACAGTGATCGTAACAGTAAACATGTACAGTGATTCAGGTACACCTTTCCTTAAACTATGTTTAGACTATTTATACATTTGATTATCATGAAACTATTATACGATTGTCTGAATCTGACTAAAACATTAGGGTTTAACAGTCTTAAACATGTCAGACAACACAGTGTTGAAACATAAATACTTTATGTGATATTAGTTTACATAAACGTATGTGAGGTGAAACAAAACAAAACCTTAACGGTTATCGTTGCAGAATGCTAAACCGACGAGTTATTCGTATAGGTGACGATTTGTACGAATGATTCTGATAGTTTAACGTTCTGAAATAATAACTTAACAATAGAAAACAAGAATCAGAAAGCCAAACCATCGACGTGTTCGTTCGAATGACGATTCGAACGAATACGCGCGATGGCGACGCGATCTGACGAAACGATAACGAAAACGAATAACGATACGAACGAGAATAATTTTAAGGAAATAAAATATTTCCCATTTTACAATTTTGAAACTCATCATAAAATATTTTGTAAACGTAACTATTTTCTTAAATCGCGAATAATTATTAAAACACGTAAAATATTATAATTCGATATTAAATTATACGCAACGATATTTTATATAATTTATAATGATATTTATAATTTAGTCATCCTAAAATAATTCTTTTTATTTAAATTACGAAAAACGCGCGTAGCGTGCCGGATACGCGACGAAACAACGAACCGAGCAACCGAAACGAACCCGAGTACCCACGGGGTATATAAACCCTAAGTTGAGTCATTTAACTCATTAATTACAAACTCTTTCTCTCTCTACCCACCAAAACCGTCCACCTCTCTCTACAAACCAAAAACCACCATTTTTAACACTTTGAAGATTCATATCTTGCTCAAAACTCCACCAATTTGCGTGATTCTTGAACCCACACGAAGCCATTGACGAGATCTACACGAAAGTACAACTCATCTGAAGATTCAGCCACGAAAACTCGAGGTATGAGTCAAAGAACATCATGTAAAAGAGGGTTTTCTATGTATTTGTTCGACCACCACCTCAACATCAGCCACAACTACAAGTCATCGATTCTTGACCACTGTTATGTTTGAATCGAGCTGTTGTTAAGTAGAAAGGCCATGGTCGGGTTTCCAGATTCCAGGAGGATGATGGTGATGATGATTCAGCAAGGTTCGCACGTGGGTATCTCGACCGAACCATTTGGCTGCCATCACCTGCGAACCCTGCATCATCCCCGAACCCTCATGCAGCTTTAGCTGAACGAACCCTTCACAGAGCCACGAACCAGTCTCCTCTACACGAACCTTACATGCATAGACCGTCACGAGCCTTTAGCTTCCACCGAACCCTTCACGAGCCCATGCACTGCCGCGAACCTTTGCTGCGTACATGGCGAACTTTCTGAGAGTTTAAGGCTAAGAGGCGATCCCTTGATGTCACAGGAATCACGTGCGAACCATTAGGCCTTAACCACGAACCTGTCTTCATTTAACGAACCCTTAGTCAACCCCTAACCCATTACAGACGAACCTACTATGCTGCGAATCTTCATTGTGAACAAAACTGGCCGAACCTACTACTGTTGGTGCCAAGATAACCGAACCTTCATGGCTTTCAATTAGCCGAACCCTTGATCTCCTAAGGGTTCGCTGGTCTGGAATTTAACAGCAAACGTGGACATGAGATGCAGGCCCATACCAAGTTTTAGAAATCCATTAAGCCCAATGAATTAACTCTAGGGTGAATTGATTTTATATAGCCCATATAACTCTTGATCGACCCATTATTTATTTCGGCCAAGTTCTTACAAGAAGCCACGACCACACTATTTTTGGCCCAACTTCATTTATTCAGGCCCAAATGTATACATGCTGGCCCAAGTAACTCAACAGCCGGCCCAACTAAATCCTTTGGCCCATAAATGTGGTACTCGGCCTACATCCTTTACGGCCCAAACACGTGTTATGGATACACCCACTCACTTGTTCGGCCCACTTCCTAAGTCCACCACTCATATTGAACGAATCCATTTAAAGCCCAAGTGTAGTTACTTCGGCCCAATAGTTTGGCCTACGGCCACTACCAAGTCCTTAATCCCTAACTCGATCCAAGTAATAGCCTAGATGGCCCAATCAATCCTCTAGGCCCACTACACGGCTTAAACATTTAAGTGGGTTTTTACTCAAATAATCGATTTTAGGACCAATCACATTCGGCCTAAGGTGAATTAGGCCCACAAGAGTTAGACTAGAGCGAGTAATTGGACTAATAAATCTTGGTTCAAATCGGACTGTTCTTACAAATCGTTCGTAGGATGCCAACCGCCAAGCTTTAGTGGTGATGAAGGAGCTGTTGGACTAATCCAATGGTTAGAAAAGATGGAGAACACACTGGACATCAGCAGTTGTCCAGAACGTCATAAAATTCGTTATGCTGCTGGATCTTTCAGTAAGCGTGCACTAACCTGGTGGAACTCTCAGATAAAAGCTCGAGGCAGAGAAGAAGCACAAACGATGTCATGGGCAGATTTCAAAACTCTATTGAGGAATGAATTCTGTCCCAAGCACGAACTTCAGAAACTAGAAGTGGAACTGTCAAATCATGTGATGAAAGGAGCGGATCACATGGCCTTCACTATTCGCTATCACGAATTGGTAGCATTGGTGCCTGAAATGTTGCCAACTCTAGAAAAGCGAATTGACCGATATGTAGGAGGATTACCATCCTGTATTCAGGGCATTGTACTTGCTGCAAACCCTGCAACTTTAGAGTCTGCCATTTCTCTATCCGCTAAACTTACTGATGTGATGGTGAAATCAGGAGAGTTAAAAGACGATCCAGACAAGACTAAAGAGGAGCAAAAGAAGAAGAAACAAAAGGGCATTCAACAATATGAAATGCCCACCCCTCTCAATCAAGTTACTACAGTATCTGTTAAATCTGCACGCAAACCTTACATTGGTGTACATCCTCAATGTGCACAATGCCAATTCCATCATGCTGCCACAATGTCGTGTAGGCAGTGTACCAACTGTGGCCGAAAAGGTCATACGGTCCAACACTGTCGGACTTTACCGGCACCAGCTGTAAACAATGCTGCCGTGGCAATGCCACCACAGCAAAACCTTGGCAATCACAACAACAACAATCGGGGATGCTTTAACTGCGGAGAACTAGGTCACTACTCCAGGAACTGCCCAAAAAGGGTACAACCAGGAGATCAAGTACCAAGGGGAAGAGCTTTCATGATAGGAGCTCCTGTTGCACGCCAAGACCCGGAGACGGGTACTGGTATGTAGTATCTCCTTACTCATAAGACCTTATCTTATTTTGATACTACTACGAATGAGAAACTTATCTTATTCATTATAGTATAGTCACAAAAGGATTCTATGGAACTAGGAATTCTCTTGTTGTGATACAAACAATGAAAGAGTTCCTAGTTAATACACATGACATACGTAGGAGATCATAACTAACACTAAGATTGTGTAACAATTGATGCTCCCAGTATCAGTTAGTTTTGAACAATAAGGTGTTAGGAACATACGGAGACTTAGCAAGCCATAACAGTAAGACAACTATGAGCATTAAGATTAGTAAAGCTAGGAGGTTATACATGAGAATCCCAAATGCGACCCAGATTTTATTTGGGAGCATAGGGACAACATATAACATAAGGTCTTTCCACGTATTACAAAAAGGAATAGTTACCGATAATAACGTTTAAATTTCGGGACGAAATTTCTTTAACAAGGGGAGACTGTAACATATGTGCCGGAATCGTTACCGGAACAGTAATCTGTACAGTAAATTGTACCGTAACTCAAATACAATCAAGGAGAAATACTTAGAAGTCATTAACATTCGACGATGAACATAAACTATTACACGATGTTTCTGGATTTCTGATTTAGACTTATGGTTTAAACAGTCAGAAACACATCAGACAATCATGAACAGATGCAAACATGTTTAATTTGGTGTTATTAGGTTTAAATGTATGGGAGGATAAACAAAACAATACAAAACAATAACAGTTGTTGTTACGGAATGCTAAACTGACGAACTATTCGTATAGGTGACGATCTGTACGAATAGATCTGATAGTTTAACGATCTGAAATGATTACTGAAAAGTAGGAAACAAAATCAGAAAGTGAAATGTACGATCGTGTTCGTACAGTTAGCGCCCTGTACGAAAACGCGCATAAGTGACGTTTTCTGACGAAACGAAACGAAACGAAATGAAAACGAAATCGACACGAACGATAATAAATTTAATTAAATGGAATAAATAACATTTTACAATTTTGAAACTCATCAAATAATTGACTTAAACTTTCTTTTATTTATAATATTTAAAATACGCGTAATTTTCCGGATACGCGACCGAATTACGAACCGAGCAACCGAAACGAACCCGGACAACACACGGGGTA
Source organism: Mikania micrantha (assembly GCA_009363875.1). Lineage (NCBI taxonomy): Eukaryota > Viridiplantae > Streptophyta > Magnoliopsida > Asterales > Asteraceae > Mikania > Mikania micrantha. The sequence goes on from SZYD01002688.1 coordinate 17,561, forward strand.
TAAAAACACAAAAATGAGAGTTTCTCTCATTTCTATCACCTTCAACCTCTCTCCAAAACCCAAAACCCGGCTACCACCATTTTTAGGGTTTTCTCAACTTCAAACCTCCATAACTTCTTCATTTCTTCACCAAATCACTCCATTCTTGAACCTACTTGAAGCCCTCATCACCCTCTACATGAAAGTACAACCGATCTGAGCTCAAATCCACTGAGAACCGAGGTAATCAGTTGCAAAAATCACGAAAACTAGGGTTTTCAACACATGTGTTCGAACCTTGTTTAAAAACCGGCTAATCCTTTTAAAAACTCACACCCCACGACCATGATGACCAGCTCTAGTGTTCACCACCCTCGAATACGCCTTAGCCTCTTGAGAAGAGAATGACTTTGGGGTGAAAGCTTGCTACGGCCGAATGAAGACCCAGGTGGTCGAATGAACCAATCCATGGTCGAATCAACTGGTTGTTCGAATGGCCTAAGGCCGAAAGGCCCATGGCCGAAGGTCTCCCTTCGCCGGTTCCCTTCATTCGGCCACCCACCCTTTAGTCATCACCATTCGCCGGTTATACCCCCATTCGCTGGTCACCTTCTCGTTCAAGGCCAACCACCCATTCGCCACTTTTGCCACAGTCGGAGCAACACCATTCGATCTAGACCTCATACTCCTCTCCATTCGCCAAACACAAGCTCATTCGACCAAGAACCAGTCCCTCCTGTTCATTCGGCAGTTGACCCTCATCCGGCCATCTTCATAAGATCTTATGCATTCGGTGGGCTTAGAAGGTTCTTGACCCAGTCAGCTGGCCCAACTACTAAACGGCCCACTGTCTCGGCCCATGAAACTAGCCCACGAACATCACTGAGTCCACAAATTGTCAACCAGATTCAACAGCAGCCATGTTCGGCCCATGTTATGGCCTTCGGCCCACTTAGAGTTAATTTGGGTCCAGTAGCCTCCTTAGGCCCAAAGGGGAAACTGTTTTGGCCCAATCCATCGTTAACCGGCCCACAGTCCTTTGCCTTAGGCCCACCAGAAAACATGGTCAGGCCCAACATAATTACTGTTTTGGCCCAACAACATTTCCCTCGACCCATAATCGGCCAAGAAACTTAGTCAGCCAAGAACCCTAAAGTCGCATACCGGCTAGGCCCAAAGGCATTCAACAGGCCCACATTTGATTTCAGCCCAAAAGAACCAGGCCCAGTTTGGCCCAAAACCTAATTTGCCTCGGGCCTTGATGAAATCCATGGGGCCCAGTAAATTCAGCCCGAGGCCCATAGAAATTGACCCCAAGACCTACTTTTAAGGCCCTTGTCCTAACTTTGGGACCACTTTGCAATTGATTTGGCCAATAGCCTACTTCTGGCCCAATTATGGTTCCTACAGCCCATTATAACTTTAGGCCCAACAACTCTTGCCTGGGCCAACCTCTGGCCCAACAATACCCTCGTGGCCCAATAGAGGCCCACAAGGCCACATGATTACTAGGCCTTGTAACACTTGGGCGGGCCCTTGTATGTCAACAGACCATATCATTGGCCCACACATTCTAATAGGCCTCACAACTCTCAATTGTTCAAGGTTATTCCAAGGCCCATAGGTTTGGGCCCAAGGCCCAACTTGTTACACGAAGGCCCAGCAAGTAACTTGGTCACATTGTTCAGTCTATATTCCATGTTAGGCCCTCATGGATTTAATACCTTTCCAAAGATCAAAACAAGATATGTCAAAAGAATGTTTGCTTAATTAATTCATAATTATGCAATAAATGTTCAAAATGTACAAGAACAACAAAGTAGAATTGGAAAATAAGCACTAAGTCTTTTATCAAAGCAAATGGCTTATAACTAATGACAAGATGATAACTTATAATGTCATTGACTAAAATCAAATATATGGGACCGAACGGGGATCATGACCAAGTCTTACGCGTGTTAGCCAACTTTAGGGCTAACACCTACACATACACACATAAAACCCTACAAACTTATACTTACAAGTTACGACAACGCGAAATCAATACAGGATTGTGAAAACAATAGCAAGTACAACAACGAGCGCGTGCATTCTAGTTAAGATAAGTCAACCACTTCAAACACAGGTGAGTTCATTTGTCCCTTTTCAAACCTTTTGTTTTTACTTCGGGACTGAGAAGCATGTTAAACAAGTATTGAAATGTTATTAAATGCTTTTACACATATTTACAAAGCTTATACTAATACATGAAATTGAAATGCTTGGGTGGGAAACCAAAGACTAAGACCATAGTGTAAATAGCTAATGCTATTTACTTTATACGTAATTACATTATACAAACCCTGGGTGATCAAATGGGAAACTAGTATACTTTGAGAAACTATAAACTTGATACTTATACTATAAACAAGAAGTTTAAACTATATACTTGAGGCTTACATTATAGACTTGAAGCCTAAATCTGATGCTAAACGTCTATAATATAAACTTAACACTTAAACTTTGAGCTAAATACTTAGGTTATGAGCTGCGTGCTCAACTATACAATGGGGGTTTAACTTATAAACTCTATGTTCAAATATATATACAACCTCTTAAGGCTTTGAAAATACTCAATGCTAAACACTAATGCTTTATACAATTATTTCAGAAAGATAATGTGTTAGACTCTTAGTAAAGTATTAAATTACTTTACACTTACAATGATTGCTTAAACTCAACTTGAAACATCTATGCTTAGAAATACTTATATGCGTGAGATACGTGAAACAATTGGATGCTATTACACTTGAAATACTTGAAAACACGTGAATACTTGTTATACTTTGAGATACTTGAAACCACGTGAATGCTTGATACATTTGAGATACTTGAATACTTGAATGCACAATATACTTGGAATACATGAACACTTGGATGCTTGAACACTCGAATGCTTGAAACGTTGAATGCTTAAACCAAGGACTGATTGACCGACGCGTGTTGACCTATGTGTTAACCCCTACTAGTTATCAGTGAAACTATGTGAAGGCTTGAGACTTGTATGCATAAACTTTTGGACATTGTAAGACAGACTGTTGGCCGCCGCGTGTTGACCTATGTGTCAACCCCTACTAGTCATCAGTGTTCTTCATTGTCAGAGTCATGTAAGACAGACAGATTGGCCGCCGCGTGTTGACCTATGTGTCAACCCCTACTAGTCAATCAGTGTTCTTCTTGATTCATCCATGGGTATGACAAGTGACTAAAATGATTGGGTTATTCAAGGTGACTTTGTGTTATCTTGAAGGTTCCTCTATCAAAACATGTCACAAGTCATATTTAGGATCATTATGGATGGATGTTGAATTCCTTAGGGTTTTCAACTGTCCATAATGATGTCTCTTAAACTTAATACTTATACGTTGTGGAATCAATGGTGGGGAGTGAAACGCTTAATTATCATTAATAACAATATGTTAAGCAGCCCAGTATGTGGTAGGACGGTGGCTGGGGCTTGTCCCCTACATATGCCCTATATATAAGCATACTTGGTTGGATAACATAGGTGGTTGTTAGTGAGGTTAAGGTTGTCATTTCAAGGGAAACTAAGTAAACATGGGCAGGGAAAACAAATGCTAGGAATCATATGTCATGGAATCAAAGTAGTGGGAATGAAATGCTTAATTATCATTAACAACAATATGTTAAGCAGCCCGGTATGTGGTGGGACGGTGGCTGGGGCTTGTCCCCTACATATGCCCTATATATAAGCATACTTGGTTGAATAGCATAGGTGGTTGTTAGTGAGGTTAAGGTTGTCATTCAGGGAATCAAGGTAAACAATTACAGGGTAATCTAATTCAAGAATCAAACACTTGGAATCAAACATTGGGAATCAAACATTTTGGGAATCATACGGGTAGGATGAGACGCTTAATTATCATCAGGAACAATATATCATGTGGTTCAGTATGTGGTGGGACGGTGGCTGGGGCTTGTCCCCTACATATGCCCTATATATAAGCATACTGAATCAGATGGTATAGGTGGTTAATGGTGAGGTTAAGGTTGTCATTCAAAGGATTTTACAAACTATTTTTATACAAAAACTACATGAACTCACCAACCATTGTGTTGACTTATTTTCCTTCATGCTTTCTCAGGTGACGCACATGATTAAGCTAAGATTCAGGATTACATACTAGGATGTCCAGACTTAGATCCTAGTTGACTTTTGAAGAAGCACATCTTTTGAGATCGATACGAATCTCTTTTTGCTACCTTGTACAAATACAAGATAGATATATTTGATTCTTTTGAATAGGTTTACTTAGTTAAATTACCAAACATTGACATTTGTAATTTAACTTTGTAAATCCTAGTTATTATGTTATTGTGCTTAATTATTCCTAACATCGATGCTATGTAAACAATCTGATCATCACGATTATTATTCACGATATCGCGCTCCGAGAACCTTCCGCCCGACGGGGACTTCGATCCTACCCCGCCAGCTCGGGGTGTGACAGTTAATGAGGTTAAGGTTTTACCGACAGAGGTTTGTTGTGAAACTATTTTAAACTTATAAACTTTATGAACTCACCAACCGTTGTGTTGACTTGATCTTTTTACATGCTTTCTCAGGTGAAGAACATGTTTAAGCATAAGCTCTTGGATTTACATACTAGGCTGCCCAGATAGAGGACCTAGTAGACTTTTGGAGAAGCACATCTTTTGTTGATACTTATTACTTTTGATATCTTGTACATATACAAGATATATATATTATTCTTTTGATTAGGTTTACTTAGTTAAATTGCAGAACATTGCTATTGTAATTTAACTTTGTAATCCTATATATCATTTGATTGTGCTTTAGATATTCTTAAACGTTGATGCTATGTAAACAATCTGATCATCATGATTATCATCCACGATATCACGCCCCGGGAACCTTCTGCCCGGCGGGGACTCCGATCCAACCACGCCGGCTCGGGGTGTGACACATGAGTAAATAGAAAAATGCAAGCATAGAAGATGCCTGGTATAGGGCCAAGGAAATCAAGACAACAAGTCAACAACTTAGTAGTTAGTACTAGAAACCAAAGAGCCATTGCCAAAATGGTACCCCAGGATTCTTCCCTCCCTCAGCGAAAAAAGGGTTTGAGGGGGGGGTCGGGGTTTTCACAGTGAGGTTTCCTCCTGGGGGTGGTTGTGATGGCTCATGGGAGGTCTTGATAACTAAACCTTGGTGGCATGGCCTGGAAACAGTGGGCTCACACGATTGAGATCTTCACCGTTCAAAAAAAAGTAGTTAGTATTAGAAGTCTAGAACCGTGGCTAAATTTCCAATTTTAGAGCCAAGAAAAAGAAAATGGCGGACATACCTAGAAAAGAAAAAATCACATGAAGTATTTATAATTATATATTTATTAAATTTTTTTATTATTATTTTTTGGGGGGCGGGCCGGAGGGGGGAGGTTATGGTGTAATTTTAGGAGTGTCAACTTTTCTTTTACTACGTATTATCGTTTGCATGTCGAAGGTTTCAATTGCTATCAACTATTACTTATTTTTGAAAAAAAACATGTGTATATATACAAAATCAAAAGAAGGGAAAGTACGTAAAGATACGTGAGTTTAAATTCGGATATCCGAAAATTTCGGATAGTGATGTTCACTATCCGAATCCGAAATCCGAACTCTAAAAAAATAATAAAAATTTTAAAAATACATTCGGATATCCGAAAATCTGAAAAATATCAGAAAAATCCAAAAAACTATCCGAATATCCGAAAAATTTGAAAAATAACTGAATATCCGAAAAAATATCCGAACTATCAGCAAATTTTCAAAACTACTATCCGAAACCGAATCCGAATTTCCTGATATCCGGACTTCCGGACTTCTGAATTTTCGGATATTTCGGATACGGATTTTCGGATATTTCGATTTCGGATTCGGATACAGATTCTTTTTAACACCTGTACCTAACGATCTTATATGGCCATACATTGCCGCCTGTTTATGATAATCTAATATTATACTAATAAATAAAAAAATAGTTTAGACACTTGTTATAATCAGTTGTATTTTGGTTTTCTCTCTTCTCTCTCCTATTTAATTATTTATAATTTTTATTTACCTAGAGATTAGGGATTAGGATAATAGATTATCCATTTATTTATCCTACTTTAAACCACCTGCATTCTAAACCACATGCTCTCGTTCATGTCATGTTTTTCTTTTAATAACAATATGATAATTGTTATATATGTGTTTGATTTTATGGTGTGTTTTATATTAGCGTATTAAAAAAGTTACGAACGTTTAAAAAATTGAGAAAGTTGCAGGTGACTTGCTTGTGCATATGCCCATTTTTACACCCCTTAAATTATATAGCTATAAATGTTTTCTTTAGATGTTCATAACTTATTAGTTATCATTTTAATGAATCGTTACACACACGTATAAATCAACTTGCTAAGATTGCAAATATAGGCAACTTGCTAAGTTGATTATACTATACCCCTAATCTATATCATGACCAGCATTTCTTTAGCCACAACCGCATGTTTACAAGCCTATAATGCAGAGTCAAAACATGGCTATAATTGCGACTTGTTTATAGTCATCATAAATGTTTATCAACCTTAACTGATTTCTTTCGTTATATAATTTACATAAATACAAAAGAAAATGATAAATAGTAGCAACCGTATACAACAATATTATAGGATGACTAATTTAACCTGACTAATTTATATAATTTAAAGAATACAATTCAAACAAGTTGGCACGATAAACTAATTGTAGAAGTCGTTTCATGTTTTAATAGAAATAGTAATAGTAATAGAGTTAAAAACATCCACGATAATTTTGAAAAATATAGACTTATGAATCAAAATAAAACTATCATTTTATGATATAAATGAAATTTCTACAAGACACCAAAGTTTATAAATCATTTCAACCATTCAACTTCAAACATAGGGGGTTCCATTCTTCCCGGTTCCAATTTAGAAGTATTTTGATTCGTTGTTAAGTTCTCACATATTAAAGCACAGATATTAAAATAATGATCTATGTAACTCATAAATAAATATAATTATTTATGTTCAAACAAATACTTATATTTATTATAAATTTGTATACCAGTAAATCACAGGGCACGTATGTCCATAGTATACCAGAATTGAGCCAAATCATAACCTATAAAACTTGTCTAAAACAATAGCGCTTTTTTCTAAAACATAATGATATTTGTGTCAATATGAAAACACTTATGGTGTATACATGAATCTTCATGCTCATTACTTGTGTAATTTTATACTTAGAAATAACGTTTTTATTATTAAACATACATACGTTACACATTTTGATATTCCCAACACCATACCATGTAACAGATGTTAAATCTCTATTATTTTTTTTTGAACAGCTAATGTCTAGTACCCCTCGTTTAAATGTGTACCATGACACCTCCATCTAGGAGGAAACTCACACTGGGAAAACCCCCTAGCTCAGCCTGAGCAATTTTTGCTCTAGCCAAGACTCGAACCCAAGACCTCCCATTTGGGAAGTCAAGGGGGTACCATTGGGCTATAAGCCCTTTGGTACACTTATTAGAGACATTGCTTTTTAAATGATAGGTTATGTGTTCAAACCCAAACAAAAATAATATTAATTTAGGGTAGTATAAGAATTAAAGAATATAATAGATTTGTAGTTCTTGGACTAATTAATTAAGAATGTTAAAAGAGTAATTAGTGCCCATATTTTGCATGGATTTGACCCAAAATAAGTTTCATTACTATCTGGCCCATTTTTTAAATACATTATTCTAATCTTTTTGTCACTAAGGTATTCAAATTTAAAGAAGACAAAACCTGTGATTATTAGCTTTCTCAAAAGGAAATGTTACTTAAATCTATAAGGACTATTAAACGTTTAACAATCCATTAATTAGTTTTATTCCCACACATACACAAATGACAAATCCAATAAAAAAAAGTTTAAGCAACTGATTCGACCAATGACTTAAACCTTCAGACCTGACCCACTCAACCATTAGCCAGCAAGTGTGAGCTAGAATAATTGTACAATTTAGTTCGTTTGTTCACCACGTTAAACACATGAACTTAGAATAGTGGTTTGCATTTTCCTATGAATTAAACCTAACTATTAGCCAACTAATTGTACACTTTAGTTGGTTTGTTCACCACTTTAAGCACGTGAACTTGGAATAGTGGTTTGCATTTTCCCATTTTGTAGCATAAGTTTAGTAACTCGTGTATTTATTTTAAATTTTAATCATGTTGCATGAGAAAAAAATAATAGAAAAATGCAAGCATAGAAGATGCCTGGTATAGGGCCAAGGAAATCAAGACAACAACTTGGTACTAATTAAAGTCTAGAACATGCAGTAGCTAAATTTCCAATTTTAGAAGCAAGAAAAAGATATTATTTTTTTGTGTCGAATGTTTCAATTGCTATCAACTATTACCTATTTTTGGAAAAAAAAATACGTATATATACAAAATCAAAAGAAGCGATAGTACCTAAAGATCTTATATATATGGCAATACATTGCCTATTTATGATAATCTATTATCTATATATTGATACTAATAAATAATAATTATTTTAGACACTTGTTATCATTTTAAATCAGTTGTATTTTGGTTTCTTGTTTCTCTCTTCTATTTAATTATTTGTATATTTTTTATTTAGTTAGATATTAGGGATTAAGGATAATAGATTATCCATTTATTTATCCTACTTTAAACCACCTACATTCTAAACCACCTACTCTTGTTCATGTCATGTTTTCTTTTAATAACAATATGATACTCGTTATATATACAGTGGCGGAGTTTGACTAAATTGGGAGAGGGGGCGAAATCTTACGGGATCAAAATTTTTTTTTTGCAATCGATTGGTATGTCTCGGTTAGTTGGGTTAAATGTTCGGATCTGTGATTCGGTTCAAGTCGGGTCAAACAAATAAAATTAAAAATGTCTAATAATTATCATTATAAGGGCCGGCTTAACCAATTTGAAGGCCCTATGAGACATAAAATCCGGGACCCTTCGTCCCTTCGAAAACTTACATTCTTTTCATACGTCTATTTGATTCATTCGTTCTCTTGCAATCTTAGGTGACCATTTATTATGGGTGTTTGTGGTCCGATTTTTACGATTTGAGCTTTCTAGGTTTCGACTTTCTAGTTTTGGGCTTTTTGAGCCCGTTAAAAATTAAGACCGAATCAAACCTAACCGTTTTACAGTTTGAGACGGACTAATTATATTGTAATCCCAAATATAATTTTTACGGTTTGAGACGGACTAACCATTTTACGGTTTGAGACGGACTTATTCCATTGTAATCCCATTGTAATCCCATATATAATTTTTTATTGAATAACACATATATCATCAACCCTTAAACACATATATAAATAATACTCACGAGTCAATTGTTTTCACCTTTCTCACGATATATTGAGGATTTTTTTACGTTTATCTTGATTTGTAGCATCACATTCTTCTTCAATAACATTTCTTTTTTAAAAACTAGTCAATTATTTTCACCTTTCCCATGATATATTGATTCAAATTAAAATCTAAATGTCTAAACAAACAAAATGAGAGGGAGGCTAATGGGGTAAAAAATGAGAGGGATGGAAAGGGTATTTTTTTTAAATGGTGTTGGTTAATTTTTTAGGGGGGGCGAAACCAGTATTTTAAAAAAAAATTTGGCTTACGGTCCGAAAATTAACACTGCTGACGAAAAATATATATATATATATATATATCTACTATAATAAACTAAAATGTATTTGCTTATGTGTCACTACCATAATAAATCTTCCTTTAAATTTGTTATGTGTCAACCCCACATTTAATTTCTAAATTTTTTTTGACACATGTCAATTTATAATTAAAAACAATAAAACAAATAGATCATATTTTTATGCTAAAATTTAAATTACACCAATCCTATTTTTATGGTGACAAATTTAAGTTGCATTATTCTTTTAACATTTATTTGATTATTATTAAGATTATATATTAATACTATTTTGTTCAAAATCAAAGGATAATTGCATATATAAATAGAAACCTAACTTATGTATTAAAGTAATATAACTGACTTTTTCAAATAAGACAACTTACTTACACATATCATTTGCAATGTCAATAAATAAAAGTCAAAGGCAACCGTTGTTAAAAGATGGTTTGTTTCTGAAACAACCAATTTTTTCACGGATAACTGTACGTTGTATATAAAGAAGTTTTTAGATTTCTAAATTTTATTTGTAATTATAAAATGTATTTATATACGATTGATTATGTAATTTATCATAAATATATTTTAACTGCATCATTTGTTATTAAAACCCGTGTAATACTCGGGTTTATAACCTAGTATATATATATATATATGTGTGTGTGTGGTGTTTGATTTTATGGTGCATTTTATTTAAAAAACAATTAGCGTATCAAAAAAGTTACGAATGTTTAAAAAATTGAGAAAGTTGCATGTGACTTTCTCAACCTTAACTGATTTCTTTCGTTATATGATTTACATAAATACAAAAGAAAATGATAAATAGTAGCAACCGTATACAACAATATAGGATGACTAATTTAACGTGACTAATTTAAATAATTTAAAGAATACAATTCAAACAATTTGGCACGATCGATTAATTGTAGGAGTCATGTCATGTTTTATTAAAAATAATAATAATAAAATATAATCATGATACTCTTATTATTTTTAGAAAATAAACTAGTATAATAACACATATATAAAAAAGTACAAATTTATGTGAACAAAATGATTGATTCAAACTATGTGCGTAACTTCAACAAGTATTTTTAAAAATCTTTCAATACTTTATCCTTGAGACAAATTTCACATCTCCCTTCAAGATGAATGCGCCTATCTTACAAGATACAACAACTAGAAAAGTTTGTGTACTGTTAGGAATGACTCTATGCCCGAGTTTGCACTTGATAGAATGTGTGTTATGGTGAAACATAAAAAATGAAACTAAAGAATAATTTAAAAAGTGTTTTGTCTATATTTTTCATAAAACTTGCAGGCTAAAATAGTTTCTTTTGTTCTTTTCGTGTTGTAAAAAAACTAGTTTTGTATCTGCACACTGTAGCGGGAAACATAACATTTAAGTTGAGTGATTATAAAGATTTGCGTGGTTGAGTTTTGAGTCATAACCATAACAAAAACATTTTTTTAATTTTGCAGTGAACTAAAAATGACTTTAACCCCTAACGTAAAAGGTCAAATGTATAAAAAATATCAAGAATAGATAAAATCATGATGTTTATTTTATACTTAAACGTAAAACTCAAATTTGATATAAAATTTATGAAAAAAAACCATAACAATCAAAATCTCCATAGTATTGATTGATGAAACTTGAAAGAAATATATAAGAGTTAAAAACCTCCACGATAATTTTGAAAAAAAAGAAGTTATGAATCAAAATAAAACTATCATTTTATGATATAAATGAAATTTCTATAAGACATCAAAGTTTATAAATCATTTCAACCATTCAACTTCAAACATAACTACATAAGGGTTCCATTCTTTCCTGTTCCTATTTAGAAGTATTTTGATTCGTTGTAAGTTCTCACATATTAAAACACAAACATAAAAATAATTATCTATTTAACTCATAAATAAATATAATTATTTTTATTTTAGAAGACAAAAGTTGGTTAAAACATTTTTTTTCTTGAAAATTTTCAACACTAATATTGGTGTAGCTCCAATAGTCACAAATTGCCATGATTTTTTATTCGATTTTTGTTAAATTTGTCCATTTCTAGATGAAAATTTTCATTTCAATCAAACAAATAAAATCACGGGGCACGTATGTCCGTAGTATACCAGTAAGTTTCATATGTACACCACAATTTAAACAAAAACTAATTATTTTGAGGCAAGATAATTAATTTCATGAAGGCCAATGATGATTGAAACATACAAGGCCATCTTTTTCTATAAAAGGAAGCTGGCAATCAAGTATAGAAACATCAAGAAAACTTCACCAAGATATCAATCATGGCAAAACCACATGTTCTAGTGATACCTTATCCTGCACAAGGCCATGTGATCCCCATAATGGAGCTTGCTCAACGGCTAATCAAGCAAGGAATCAAAGTGACGTTTATTAACACAGAAGTCAACCACAAGTTGGTGTCAAACACTTGGTCAGACAAACAAGGGTTGGGGGATATGATGCAGATGGTCCAGATCCCTGATGGGTTGGAACCATGGGAGGACAGGAGTGACATTGGTAAGCTGACCTTGTCAATAATGCAAACGATGCCACGCAAGCTTGAAGAACTGATCGACACGATTAACAAAGCAGATGGTGCTAAAGTTAGTTGTGTTATTGCTGACGCTTGCATGGGATGGGCCATCATAGTTGCAAACAAGATGGGAATTAGAAGAGCAGCTTTCTGGCCTGCCTCAGTTGCTTCATTGACCACCATCTTGTCTATTCAGAAATTGATAGATGATGGAATTATAAACAAGAAAGGTGAGACAACTTTAATGTAATTCATCAAATAAGTCTCTAGTAAAATGTTTGGAGATGGGCTTTGGGGTAATTGTTAAGGTTGTAGTTTTGTAACATTGAAATGATGTGCTCACAGTCTTTTACATAAATATGTGGGGATAAGGCTGTATACATAGTGATCTGGTCCCTTCACGCCCCATGTGTAAAATGGGAGCTAAATGAAGCACTGGATATGCCCTCTTTAAGATGCTATTTTAATCTTTTTAAACTTTTTATGTAGGCATACCAATAAAACATCAGACAATTCAGCTGTCAGAAAGCATGCCGCCTATAAAACCTGAGAAACTTGGATGGGTGATTTTAAACGACGTGTCGACCGAAGCCAGCTTCCTACTTATGAAAGAATCGGAAGAGGCTTCTCGAATGACAGAATGGTTTATATGCAACTCTACTACTGAGCTGGAGGCTGCAGCATTTAGCTTGTACCCCAAGTTGTTGCCTATAGGCCCTCTTCTAGCAAGCAACCGACTTGCAGACCAGACGGGTCAGTTTTGGCAAGAGGACCTGGCTTGTTTAACATGGCTCGATCAACAAAGGCCATGTTCTGTCATTTATATTGCATTTGGGAGCTTTACTATTTTCAACAAAACCCAATTTGAAGAATTAGCACTTGGTCTTGAGACAAGCAACAAACCATTCTTGTGGGTGGTGCGACCAGGCATGACCAAGGAGACTAAACTAGATTACCCTGATGGGTATATAGAACGAGTAGGATGTCGTGGAAGAATTGTGAGTTGGGCACCACAACAGAAGGTCCTAGCTCACCCTTCGGTTGCATGTTTTATGAGTCATTGTGGTTGGAACTCTACTTTAGAGGGGGTCACAAACGGGCTCCCTTTTTTGTGTTGGCCATACTTTGCGGATCAATTTCACAACGAAACTTACATTTGCGACATTTGGAAGACTGGATTGAAGTTAAATAAAAATGAAGAAGGTATCATCACTCGAGGAGAATAAAAAAAAAGTAAAGTGGAGCATGTGCTCATTGACAAACATTTAGAGTGAAGGCTTTGGATATTAAGGAAAAGGTTACAAGTAGTGTCACAAAAGATGGATGCTCTCACAAAAAATCTTAGCAATTTTGTTAAATGGATTAAAGATTGCTAGATACAACAACATATAGATCCTGATGAAGTATGAATCCAAATAACATCAAATCTCAAAGATCTTATTGCTCCTATTAAGTGCTAATAATTAAGTTTAATTTCGGTAATAAAGTATCTAGAGTTTATGTTTCATGTTTTTATGCCAATCTTTGCTGCTTTTACAACATGATAGCTTGGTATTGATGGTTACTGTTTTCTTATTTCTGGAGGTGTTTCTAAATATTTTGCTAAATTTCTATATATACCAATCATGGATGGGGTGCAAATAACAAAGTCATTAGAGTTAAGGTGTTGCTCTTCTTTAAATTAAGTGTTCGAGTCCTTCCGAAGATGAATTAGTTTAAAATTTTGATGTTTATAAAAGCCAAAAAAGGTGTTGTTGTCCTTTAGATTAAAGGTTCGAAAAGGTGATGTGCTTGGCAACCACGAGAATTTTTTTTTCTAGCCTTATTAAAGTATGAAACAAATATGCCTAAATGTCTTTCTTGGTAGTGGGATCGGGTGAAAGAATAGAAAAGGTGATTTTACTATATTTTTGACCGAGAACAAGGCTTATGATATGAATATTTTTTTAACTGGGGTGATAGCTCTCAAAAGACGGATTTCACATCTTTTCTCTTATCTCGGAGAAATACAATCGGTATGGGCCAATTCAAAACCTTATAGTGAAATAAGAACAACCTTCATATTCAAACCCCTTTTTTACTATTAGCCCGATCAACTGCCCGACCAAAAGAGCGACTCAGTTTTGCAATATAAGAGGGAATCAAGATCACCTTATTGATGATTATGAGTCAATATAGAGTGAAGCAAACCTCGATGAAAGCATATTAGATCATCTAATACCTAAAGGAATGACCTTTTTAAGTATAGTACACTGGCAACATACTTTAAGTAATAGGAAATTAAGGAAGATTGTAAATTACTCTTCACATATATCGTCAAGCAAAGCCAGTATGCGGTGCGCTCATATAATGTAATATATGTGTCGACCCTTGAGGGACAAAAGTAAAATTGCACTAATTTTAACGTTATTTTACTTATTTTTTGTAAAGATAATGTTAAAAGCGTTGAGTTAGTTGGTTAATCAGGCATCATGAGCCGGAGGTTCATTGGAAGCAGTCTCTCTATTCCTACGGGGTAGAGGTAAGGCTGTGTCTAATCAGACCCTACTTAAATTTGCTAATAGGGGATATACTGAGTACGATGATGATATATCCTCAAGCCAATATTTTTAATCCTCTTTTGTCTACTGTAACTTGGATGTGACATGTAATTGGTCATTGTTATTTGTTA
>SZYD01002689.1:0-16949 GCA_009363875.1 Mikania micrantha
AATACTGCTTCTTGTGTTATTTTTGAATTGATTGATTAGCTATATTTATGTTTGATAAATTGTTTAGATAGCATAATTAATAATGTTTATTGATAATGGAAAGTGAATTCTATATGACAGAATTACTAAGAAAGTCAATACTTATAAGCATATTAATAGAATAATTTAAAGTGTTTTAATATTAAAATTAGACAAGTTAACCTTTAAAGCATAGTGTAAATCCATGAATCTCAAAACAATTAAATGGATTCATTGTTACAAAAGTTTGATGATAGATGACATGCTTAAGGAAGGTTTAAAGATTGTGATAATTCATATGAATTTCTTTTGCATAAAATGTCTAAAGATTTAATATGAATACTTCATAGGTTGGGACCCTAAACGAAATCTTTGAAATAGTTCAAAGAAGATTTCCATAAAATGAAGATTTAAAAGCATCAGTAGCTGTATATGTCTAAAGATGTAATATGAATACTTCTTGGATCTGTTTGTTCCCGGTAAAAAAACAGCCTCTCCTTGGGTTTCTGTTTTTCAACATTTTGTAATGAATTACAAAAGAAATATATTTGGAGGAAAATTTGAAGAACTCAAGGATATGCTCTTGGTAGGGGGAACCAAGATGAATCGTTAGAGGTGAGCATTGGGAGGGAGAGAGCATTGACCAATTTTAATGAGGGTCAGTATATTGTTGCTAGACGTCTGAAGAGTTCAGATATGCTAGGATCCTCTAGTTTGCCTTGTTACTTCAACTTAGTCCTTGACTTGGCAAATCTTTGATAATAATGTGAATTCACAATTATTTCATTATTTGCACGTATTCGACATGGTAGCTAAGATGGGAGCTTGAGTCTTGAATTCCATGGGATAGAAGACATGACAAGAGAAGAATGTTCTTTTATTCATTTTTCATTGATTGTTTAAATTGTTTAAAACAATTATGAAACTTTTGACACTCTTAGATTGACTAAAAATACTGCTTCTTGTGTTATTTTTGAATTGATTGATTAGCTATATTTATGTTTGATAAATTGTTTAGATAGCATAATTAATAATGTTTATTGATAATGGAAAGTGAATTCTATATGACAGAATTACTAAGAAAGGCAATACTTATAATTCATATTAATAGAATAATTTAAAAGTTTTAAATATTAAAATTAGACAAGATTAACCTTTAAAGCATAGTGTAATACATGAATCTCAAAACAATTAAAAATGGAATTCATTGTTACAAGAGTTTTGATGATTAGATGACATGCTTAAGGAAGGTTTAAAGATTGTGATAATTCATATGAATTTCTTTTGCATAAAATGTCTAAAGATTTAATATGAATACTTCATAAGGTTGGGACCCTAACGAAATCTTTGAAATAGTTCAAAGAAGATTTCCATAAAAATGAAGATTTAAAAGCATCAGTAGCTGTATATGTCTAAAGATGTAATATGAATACTTCATATGGATCTTTTGTTCCTGGTAAAACAGCCTCTCCTTGGGTTTCTGTTTTCAACATTTTGTAATGAATTACAAAAGAAATATATTTGGAGGAAAATTTGAAGAACTCAAGGATATGCTCTTGGTAGGGGAAACCAAGATGATCGTTAGAGGTGAGCATTGGGAGGGAGAGACCATTGACCAATGTTAATGAGGTTCAGTATATTGTTGCTAGACGTCTGAAGAGTTCAGATATGCTAGGATCCTCTAGTTTGCCTTGATACTTCAACTTAGTCCTTGACTTGGCAAATCTTTGATAATAATGTGAATTTCACAATTATTTCAATTATTTGCACGTATTCGACATGGTACCTAAGATGGGAGCTTGAGTCTTGAATTCCATGGGATAGAAGACATGACAAAGAGAAGAAATGTTCTTTTATTTATTTTTCATTGATTGTTTAAATTGTTTAAAACAATTATGAAAACTTTTGACATTCTTAGTTTGACTAAGAATACTGCTTCTTGTGTTATTTTTGAATTGATTGATTAGCTATATTTAAGTTTGATAAATTGTTTAGATAGCATAATTAATAATGTTTATTGATAAAGGAAAGTGAATTCTATATGACAGAATTAATAAGATAGGCAATACTTATAATTCATATTAATAGAATAATTTAAAGTGTTTAAATATTAAAATTAGACAAGATTAACCTTTAAAGCATAGTGTAATACATGAATCTCAAAACAATTAAAAATGGAATTCATTGTTACAAGAGTTTGATGATTAGATGACATGCTTAAGGAAGGTTTAAAGATTGTGATAATTCATATGAATTTCTTTTGCATAAAATGTCTAAAGATTTAATATGAATACTTCATAAGGTTGGGACCCTAACGAAATCTTTGAAATAGTTCAAAGAAGATTTCCATAAAATGAAGATTTAAAAGCATCAGTAGCTGTATATGTCTAAAGATGTAATATGAATACTTCATATGGATCTGTTTGTTCCTGGTAAAACAGCCTCTCCTTTGGTTTTCTGTTTTCAACATTTTGTAATGAATTACAAAAGAATATATTGGAGGAAAATTTGAAGAACTCAAGGATATGCTCTTGGTAGGGGAAACCAAGATGATCGTTAGAGGTGAGCATTGGGAGGGAGAGACCCTTGACCAATGTTAATGAGGTTCAGTATATTGTTGCTAGACGTCTGAAGAGTTCAGATATGCTAGGATCCTCTAGTTTGCCTTGATACTTCAACTTAGTCCTTGACTTGGCAAATCTTTGATAATAATGTGAATTTCACAATTATTTCAATTATTTGCACGTATTCGACATGGTACCTAAGATGGGAGCTTGAGTCTTGAATTCCATGGGATAGAAGACATGACAAAGAGAAGAAATGTTCTTTTATTTATTTTTCATTGATTGTTTAAATTGTTTAAACAATTATGAAAACTTTTGACATTCTTAGTTTGACTAAGAATACTACTGCTTCTTGTGTTATTTTTGAATTGATTGATTAGCTATATTTAGTTTGATAAATTGTTTAGATAGCATAATTAATAATGTTTATTGATAAAGGAAAGTGAATTCTATATGACAGAATTAATAAGATAGGCAATACTTCTAATTCATATTAATAGAATAATTAAAGTGTTTAAATATTAAAATTAGACAAGATTAACCTTAAAGCATAGTGTAATACATGAATCTCAAACAATTAAAAATGGAATTCATTGTTACAAGAGTTTGATGATTAGATGTCATGCTTAAGGAAGGTTTAAAGATTGTGATAATTCATATGAATTTTTTTGCATAAAATGTCTAAAGATTTAAATGAATACTTCATAAGGTTGGGACCCTAACGAAATCTTGAAATAGTTCAAAGAAGATTTCCATAAAATGAAGATTTAAAAGCAGAGTAGCTGTATATGTCTAAAGATGTATATGAATACTTCATATGGATCTGTTTGTTCCTGGTAAAACAGCCTCTCCTTTGGTTTTCTGTTTTCAACATTTTGTAATGAATTACAAAGAAATATATTTGGGAAAATTTGAAGAACTCAAGATATGCTCTTGGTAGGGGAAACCAAGATGATCGTTAGAGGTGAGCATTGGGAGGGAGAGACCATTGACCAATGTTAATGCGGTTCAGTATATTGTTGCTAGACGTCTTGTCACACCCCCCACTCTCGTCACCCGTCCACTCACTCGTGTCTGGGCTGACGTCACTGAACCGGTTGCGGAAGCATAGTGGTGATGTCTCCGAGGTGAGGGGTGACTTACTTGAACCAATATCATAAGCACACAGATTAACTTAAAGTAAATACATTACAAGGGTGTCGCAATAATAATCACATTAAAGCTACATTTATTTAATTACAATACTAATTATTAAAGTGCAACTGTTCAAAAGTGCATTCTCACCGGCTACTATGGTTTACCTGCAAAAAGGTTTGAGTTTGAAACGTCAGCACAAAGCTGGTGAGATCGACAGTTTAATTTAAAACAATATGATATGATAAGCACGTTCTCAAAAGTTCAGTTCTGGATAACCATGGGACCTGTATCTAGTTCCTTTCGGACATCTAGTTCAGTTCTCAAGATATTACCCGTCGGTACATATCTTAGTGCCTCATTATCTTAATGTCTATCACACCATTAAGAAGTTCAGGAAACAGATAACAAACATTCACACAAGGGGAGATGCAATCCTCCCAGCGAATGGGGTGTCAACCAATAGTACTATCAATGTTTTCTGCTCGGCCACACATGGGTTCACTAGATACAGTTCAAAAATGAGGACTTTCAGTTCCATGATAGAGTTCAGTCTACAGGCAAAAATCCCATGAAATCCCACAAAAGTCTAATGAAATCACACAGATATCATTGAATCATATCATATATTCAGTCAACAGTTTGCAGTGTTACCCCGATGTTTATAAAAGATTAAAAATAAAAAGGGGTTGTACGAAACTCACCTGATGATAATATGGTAGCAGTGTATCACCAAACTGATAGTACAGAGATGATTCTGCATTTAGTTATCTTTAATAAGTTATTTATGTTCTAGTTTACTGATTAGATCCTTCTGAACGTTCAATGTCAAAGACATTGCTTATTAAATCATCAACTCGATATTAATTATATAATTAATTAATTTAATTTAATGTCATATCATACAATGTATGATAATGTAGGAACCTACATTGCATTTGATTCCTAACACAAAGCTGATGACACTCTAGATTAATCAGAATAATCTCTGATTAATCAGATAGTTAATGTTGTTGATTGTAATGCTAAAACAGTTTCTAGATAATTTAATGGCTTAGAAATGATTAATCCTTATTATTGATTACCCAAATATCATGAAATATCACAATGTAGCATTAGAATAGGTTAAATAACCAGATTTAACATACTAATCTGACTGTTATCACAAACATCAGATAATCATTCCAATGAGTATGTTAATGATTATGATTAGTTTGAAATACTTGGATTTAACCTTTGCATTTCAAAGATTAATCAAACTAATCACCTACATTGTTATAATCAAATGGTTTAAACCATTATAATCATGGGTATGATTTCATGCAAACCGGGCATCACAACGGATCAAAACAAGGATTTAACCGTTAGAACTTCGTGTTCTTCGTTTATAATCAATCCTAGCCATCATCTAGGCAATAATCAACAATCCTAACTATGTCATTACGTTCAAAATCAAGATCTAATCAATCAAAATCAAACTAGAAAGTTTAAACGGATCATTACCTAATCAGACGGATTTCTGACTTTAAAACCACGATCAGAACTTGTTATGATGATCCCTGGTGCGATCCTTGCGTTCAGAAGCTAAAATTGAGTTTGGATGGTGGTTTATGTGTGTGTTTTCGCCTGGAAACGAAGCAGAAGCAAGAAGAAGAAATATATTATTTCTTCATGCAATCTGATAAAGATAAGCAACTTATTCCACCGCCACATCCGTCGCGTACCGCGACCAGAAGCCCAAAAAGGCTTCGCGTACCGCGAAGAAATCCGGAGAAATCTTAGATATTTTCCAAGCATCGCGTACCGCGGAGAACCCTCAAGCCCACCTCCGCGTACCGCGATGAGTCCAATCGACCAACACTTAGTGATTTTTCTTCGTTTTTCGATTCCGGACAATCCAGGACTCCGTTTTGAACACGGTTTTCACCCACGTTCATCATTTCTCACCTACTATCAACCTGTAATAATTACAATTATTAAATCAACATGGATTTCTATAACGATCAAATGGGCTCACATCATTGATGACGTAAATTCTCGTATGCAACTGTCACAGTCTCCTCCTGTTATAGAAATTTCGTCCCGAAATTTAGTGAAGACTTACATTATGACAGTCGTTTATGAGAATAGATGTGGGTACTTTGCTTTCATTTGATCTTCACGTTCCCACGTATATTCGGGTCCACGTTGCGAGTTCCACCGCACTTTAACAATTGGTATGCGGCTACGTTTTAACACTTTCGTTTCTCGATCCATTACCTCTACTGGTTCTTCTTCTGAACTGAAGTTTTTCATCAATATGAATCTCTTCGAGAGGTACGATCAATGATTCATCAGTTAAACATTTCTTCAGATTAGATACATGAAAGACATCGTGAATGTTACTGAGTTCAAGAGGTAATTCAAGTCTGTAGGCTACTGGTCCAATTCGTTCAAGAATTTTAAATGGCCCTACAAATCTTGGCGAAAGTTTACCTCTCTTTCCGAATCTGAAAATGCCTTTCCAAGGTGACACTTTCAACATTACTCGATCACCTACTTGAAATCGAGTGGTCTACGGCGATTATCAGCATAACTCTTTTGACGATCGCGAGCAGCTTTGATTCGTTCTTGAATGAGTGCGATCTTATCAGTTGTTTCCTGAATGAATTCTGGGCCTATGATTTGACTTTCACCTACCTCTGACCAACAGATAGGTGATCTACACTTCCGTCCATAAAGTGCTTCGAATGGAGCGCATTGAATACTTGTATGGTAGCTGTTATTGTATGAGAATTCAACAAGTGGAAGATGAATATCCCAGCTACCTCCAAAATCAATCACACAACTTCTAAGCATATCCTCAAGAGTTTGATTTGTTCGTTCAGTCTGCCCGTCTGTTTGAGGATGATAAGCAGTGCTCATATTGATTTGAGTGCCCAAAGCATTCTGAAGAGTTTGCCAAAATCGTGACATAAATCGACTATCTCTGTCAGAAATGATAGAGATCGGTACTCCATGTCGAGATACAATCTCATTAACATAAAGTTTAGCGAGTCGATCCATAGAATAATCTTCTCGGATGGGTAAGAAATGCGCAGATTTCGTAAGGCGATCAACGATAACCCATATAGAGTCATGATTACGTGATGTTCTGGGTAATTTAGTAATGAAATCCATAGAGATCTGATCCCATTTCCACATGGGAATCTCAGGTTGTTGCAATAACCCAGAAGGTCGTTGATGTTCAGCCTTAACTTTGAGACATGTTAGACATCGATCCACGTATTCAGCTATTTGTTTCTTCATTCCAGGCCACCAGTAAAAGTCTTTAAGATCTTTATACATTTTATCAGCACCTGGATGAATAGAATACCTGGATTTGTGCGCCTCATCCAAGATAATTTCGAGAGTTACCGAATAGAGGAACCCACATTCGGTCTTTGAAATACAACAGTCCATCGTTTTTGGTATCGAGTTTCTTATCTAATCCTCTCAATCCCTCAGCAGAATAGTTCGTTGCTTGTAAAGCTTGTTGCTGAGCTTCTTTGATTTGAGGAATTAGACTGGTTTGAATAGTCATACCTAACGCTTTCACACGTAAAGGCTTGACTCGTT
The DNA here is from genome assembly GCA_009363875.1 of Mikania micrantha. Taxonomy (NCBI): domain Eukaryota; kingdom Viridiplantae; phylum Streptophyta; class Magnoliopsida; order Asterales; family Asteraceae; genus Mikania; species Mikania micrantha. The sequence continues at coordinate 7,314 of SZYD01002689.1, forward strand.
CCTTGCGACTTAAAGCATCAGCTACAACATTTGCTTTGCCTGGGTGATAACGAATCTCACAGTCGTAATCGTTCAACAGTTCAACCCATCGCCTCTGTCGCATGTTCAACATTTTCTGATCTAGAATGTGTTGGAGGCTTTTGTGATCAGTGTATATAATACACTTAGTTCCGTATAGATAATGTCTCCAAATCTTGAGTGCAAACACTACTGCACCAAGTTCTAGATCATGTGTGGTATAGTTCTTCTCATGTACTTTCAGTGTCGAGAAGCATAAGCAATTACTTTATCGTTCTGCATTAGAACACACCCAAGACCTTGACGAGAAGCATCACAATACACTGTGAAGTTATCAGTACCTTCCGGTAGTGTCAAGATAGGTGCATTACAGAGTTTATGTTTCAACAGTTGGAACGCCTCCTCCTGTTGAGAACTCCATATAAACGGTTGATTTTTCTGTGTCAATGTAGTCAGTGGCAAGGCTATCTTTGAAAAGTTCTTGATAAACCGGCGATAATAACCTGCCAACCCCAAGAATTGACGTATTTCAGTCGGGGTTCGTGGTGTCTCCCATTGTTTCACCGCCTGAATCTTACTGGGATCCACTTGAATACCGTTTTGATTTACTACATGACCCAGAAATTGAACTTCTCGTAACCAGAACTCACACTTGGAGAATTTGGCATATAATTTTTCACGTGCCAAAAGTTCTAGAATTAATTTCAAGTGTTGAGCATGTTCTTGTTGATTTCGAGAATAAATAAGAATATCATCAATAAACACAATCACAAATTTATCCAGATAAGGTCTACATACTCGATTCATCAGATCCATGAAAACTGCTGGTGCATTTGTTAAACCAAACGGCATTACTAGAAATTCGTAATGTCCGTATCGAGTTCTGAAAGCAGTTTTAGGAATGTCATCATCATGAATACGTAACTGATGATATCCAGATCTCAAATCGATTTTTGAAAAATAAGTAGCACCTTGTAGTTGATCAAACAGATCATCGATACGAGGTAGTGGATAACGGTTCTTGATTGTCAGTTTATTGAGTTCCCTGTAGTCAATACACATTCTGAATGAACCATCCTTCTTTTTCACAAAAAGAATAGGTGCTCCCCAGGGTGAGAAACTAGGTCTGATAAAACCTTTGTCTAACAGTTCTTGCAATTGACCTGAAAGTTCTTGCATTTCGGATGGTGCAAGCCGATACGGGGCTTTAGCAACAGGTGCTGCACCTGGAATCAAGTCGATTCGAAATTCAACTTGTCTCACTGGGGGTAATCCTGATATGTCCTCAGGAAAAACTTCAGGAAAATCCTTGACTACTGGGATATCTGTGATTTGTTTGGGTGAAGAATTGTGCTCAGTCACATGTGCCAGGAAAGCATAACAACCTTTCCTTAAGAACTTCTGAGCTCGCATACAAGATATGATACCAAGTTTTCTACCAGCTCGTTCTCCTTGAACTATCAGTGTATTACCGTTAGGTAATGGAATACGGATCACCTTGTTTTGACAGACAACTTCCGCTTGGTTATTAGAAAGCCAGTCCATACCAACAACAACATCAAAGCTCCCAAGCTCAATAGGAAGTAAATCAATTTTGAAAAGATGATCATTCAAGATTCAAGGAACATCCTTGAATAACACTGTTAGTTTTGATCAACTTGCCGTTAGCAAGTTCAATAACATAAGGAGTTTCTAGATCTACCGTAGGCAATGAAATTAATGATGCAAATTCAGGAGAGATAAAGCTCTTATCCGCTCCTGTGTCAAACAAAACTGATGCGTATAGATTATTAAGAAGAAACGTACCAGTAACAATATTTGCATCATGTCTCGCCTCGGTCGCACCAATCTGAAAAGCTCTCCCCCTAGCTTCAGTTCCCGGATTGGTGTTATTGTTCGGACAGTTTCGTATGAGATGATCAGGACTTCCACATTTGTAACATGACCGGTTGGTTTGAGTGGTTTGTCGTGGTGCTTGGTTTGGTGTCTGAGCAGGAAAGTTGCAATATTTAGCATAATGTCCAACTCGGTTACAGTTCAGACAAACAGGACATGGTCCCGTGTGATGTAGTGGACACTTATTGCATTTGGGCGCCTGCCCAGTATAAGTTTTCCTCTCAGGAACATTTGCACCATAGTTTTTCACAGTTGGCTTGCTCTGGGTGATCTCAGCCGGAGCCTTCGCCTTGGTTTTGCCAAACCACTTTCGTTTGGTACCTTTTGACACATTCGAGGTACCGACATCACTACGACTATGAACCGTCTGAGGTTTCAAAGACAGAGTACCACTCCTTACCGCCTCATTGGTAAGCTTAGTGGTCAAAAGAATCGTGTGTTTCAGGGTTGTAGGTTCAGCAGCAGTCACCATCCTCGTATCTGAGGAATCAGACCCTTAATGTACTTCTCGATTAAAGCGGCTTCCGTAGGAAACATATCGGGAAGCAAACAAGTAAGTTCATGAAACGATCGGTGTAAGCAAGACAGTCAGCACCGATCATCGAGTGATTCCAGAATTCTTCCTGGAGTTTTTGAATTTCAGTGATGGGACAATACTCTGATCTAATCAGAGTTTTGAAATCGTTCCAGCCCATCGAGTCAACTGTGGCTGAACCCAAAGTCTTGGCCTGGGTATTCCACCAGGTCAAAGCAGAATCTTTCAAAGAACAGGCAGCATAAGACACCTTATGCTCCTCCAAACACTGACTGATTTTGAGTTAGTTTCCATTTCCTCAATCCACCTTATTAGACCACCGCTCCTTCTTTGCCAGTAAAAGTAGGAGGGTTACAGGAAGCAAAATACTTGTAAGTACATCCCTGTCGAGGTGGATCAGGAACAATAGTAGTTGTACCGGTAGTGGTATGAGTTTCAACGTGACCACCAGTAGCATTATGTTCAACATGATCGTGTTCCCCACCAGAACCTGCAGTGATATGTGGTTGGTGTTGTGTCAGAACACCACAAGCAGATAGTTGTTCACGCACAATGCGAGCTATCATAGCCTCATTTGTTTCAGATCCGCTTGTACCAGCAGGTGGAACAATGCCTGCTCCAGGGTTCACTGGTGAGTAGTATGCGTTTCCAAGTTCCCAGGTGGAACTACGTTCGCTTCCGGATTAACATGCGGATCCGATTTGAGTCAACATTCAGAGATGGAATTTGATTCGGTTCAGGGTTTGTAATGTTCTGAGTAGCTCTCTTAGCTGGTCGACCTCGTTTAGGAGCCATTATTCTGCTTACAAGCAGACAAAACTCAGGTCAGTTCAAGAACATTAAAGATATAACCCGTTCTATCACATAAATACAATCCCATTCAGTTACACTGAAAAGTTGTATTAAAAGGTGATTATAAGAATACAGTATAACTACATAAATTCAGTCCAGACATGTTCACATTACACACAGATCACACAATTGTTCGTAGTTATACTTAGTCCTGTTATTTCAAAAACATGTTAGAGTCTTACCCAGCTCATTGCATTGCAACACATGTTTTTAAAGATATGTTCATACAGGACTAGGACATGTTCTCAAACAAGTTCTCTAATATGTTCTCAGTTCATACATTAAGTTCTCATACAGACTATAGATATGTTCTCGTACAGTATGGCTCTCGTACTGTACTTTTGTTCCAAACACATTCACAATTCAGGCACGTTCTCAATTTAGACATGTTCTCGTACAGTATGGCTCTCGTACTGTACTTAAGTTACAGACACATTCACATTAGATACGTTCACAATTCAGACATGTTTTCGTACAGTATGGCTCTCGTACTGTACTTAAGTTACAGATATTTGCATACAGTATTGCTCCATACTGTATTCCAGCAAAATATATATTTTAGTTCAATATATTCGCATACAGTATTGTTCCCGTACTGTTTCAGCGAAATATATATATTAGTTCAATATATTCGCATACGTATTGTCCCGTACTGTATTTCAGCGAAATATATATATTAGTTTGACATGTTCTCATATTAATTCGTTCGCATACTGTTATGTTTTCACACACAAAAAATAATTATAGTTTACACACAAAGTTCATTGTACAACATATATACAAAAACACCCATATATTACAGTACCATAGTTTATACATACAAGTTTCGATACAACCAAAAGTCATAATACTCTAAACCAACAACATCATACACTACATCTCACAACTCAGGATCTGTCCATACCAAAATATCCCGCTCTCACAACTACTGATCACACTATATCACGTCATATGTACAATAAAGTCACAACTGTTCCGCCTCCAATCAACCCTCACCGCAGAAAATACCATAATCCGTCCAACACCATGGCTATAATGACCAACCCTATAGCAACACATAATAACCTAGCCTCTAAGCTCATACCCTCTAGCACTCCCATCATCACTCCTCTCATCACTATCACTCGCTGCCAAAATGCAGCTATCATCCCCTGAATCACGGTTCTCCTCATCATCTCCTCGATCATAGCCCGCCAAGCTTGCGAGCCAGCATCCAGTGCATTCATCTGTTCCATCAACAACAGATGAGATGTGAGTATCTCGAACACAGTGGTACGTGTATCTTCCCCAATAGCACGAGACTCCTGTAACTCTAGTCGAGTCCCCTGAAGATCTAAGGTCACCTGGCGAAGCTGTGCCCTAAACTCCGCCTGCTGTGAGGACTCTCCTACCTCATGTATAGCATGAAATTCATCCCTGAAAGCCAACTGCTTCCGGGGAGGTAATCCTGTGGTCTTGCGGGCCTGACCCCGCATACGTCGCAACCCGTCCCAAACGGGTACCCTAGGAGGTGATATACTCTGCATCCGATCCGCAACGGGATCAACCGGAGGTAAGTGAGGTGGACTAGGTATAATAGGAAGTGCTGGTGGTGGTGGTGTAACTGGTCTAGGCTCTAATGGTGAATGTGGTAATGCTGGTTGTGCCTGTGGCACTACAGATGGCGCCCGTGAGGCTGCAGTCGATGCCTCTGAAGGATCTGAATCCGATGCTGAGCTAGAGCTCGGAGTATCATCCCTCATCATATGTGGGACTCGCTGATGAACATACTGTTCTCCTTGATCAGCCATCACTAGTACAATAAAAAAAATTTCTAATCAGTATCATGACATAAATATTAAATAACAATATTTAATATGAACATGATATGATGCTTTCTCCTATCTTAGAGCAACTATTCGTCTTTATAGTTATTAAGGTTCTGCTTGAATTAAAATAAACTAGAATGCACACGTGTTGCAAATTACAGTTGTGCTGGCCAGTCAAAACTGTAGTTTGTACCACCTGATTATTCTGGCTTAGTTCAAAACAAGTTTTGTTCAATATTAATGTTCGGTGCTCTCTGTGTAACTATACGAGCCTATGGTTATAGTCTACTAGGTTTCTAAGTCAACCTAATTCTCTATAACCTGTGCTCTGATACCACCCTGTCACACCCCCACCTCTCGTCACCTCGTGTCTGGGCTGACGTCACTGAACCGGTTGCGGAAGCATAGTGGTGATGTCTCCGAGGTGAGGGGTGACTTACTTGAACCAATATCATAAGCACACAGATTAACTTAAAGTAAATACATTACAGGGTGTCGCAATAATAATCACATTAAGCTACATTTATTTAATTACAATACTAATTATTAAAGTGCAACTGTTCCAAAGTGCATTCTCACCGGCTACTATGGTTTACCTGCAAAAGGTTTGAGTTTGAAACGTCAGCACAAAGCTGGTGAGATCGACAGTTTAATTTAAAACAATATGATATGATAAGCACGTTCTCAAAAGTTCAGTTCTGGATAACCATGGGACCTGTATCTAGTTCCTTTCGGACGTCTAGTTCAGTTCTCAAGATATTACCCGTCGGTACATATCTTAGTGCCTCATTATCTTAATGTCTATCACACCATTAAGAAGTTCAGGAAACAGATAACAAACATTCACACAAGGGGAGATGCAATCCTCCCAGCGAATGGGGTGTCAACCAATAGTACTATCAATGTTTTCTGCTCGGCCACACATGGGTTCACTAGATACAGTTCAAAAATGAGGACTTTCAGTTCCATGATAGAGTTCAGTCTACAGGCAAAATCCCATGAAATCCCACAAAAGTCTAATGAAATCACACAGATATCATTGAATCATATCATATATTCAGTCAACAGTTTGCAGTGTTACCCCGATGTTTATAAAAGATTAAAAATAAAAAGGGGTTGTACGAAACTCACCTGATATAATATGGTAGCAGTGTATCACCAAACTGATAGTACAGAGATGATTCTGCATTTAGTTATCTTTAATAAGTTATTTATGTTCTAGTTTACTGATTAGATCCTTCTGAACGTTCAATGTCAAAGACATTGCTTAGTAAATCATCAACTCGATATTAATTATATAATTAATTAATTTAATGTCATATCATACAATGTATGATAATGTAGGAACCTACATTGCATTAGATTCCTAACACAAAGTGATGACACTCTAGATTAATCAGAATAATCTCTGATTAATCAGATAGTTAATGTTGTTGATTGTAATGCTAAAACAGTTTCTAGATAATTTAATGGCTTAGAAATGATTAATCCTTATTATTGATTACCCAATATCATGAAATATCACAATGTAGCATTAGAATAGGTTAATAACCAGATTCAACATACTAATCTGACTGTTATCACAAACATCAGATAATCATTCCAATGAGTATGTTAATGATTATGATTAGTTTGAAATACTTGGATTTAACCTTTGCATTTCAAAGATTAATCAAACTAATCACCTACATTGTTATAATCAAATGGTTTAAACCATTATAATCATGGGTATGATTTCATGCAAACCGGGCATTCACAACGGATCAAAACAAGGATTTAACCGTTAGAACTTCGTGTTCTTCGTTTATAATCAATCCTAGCCATCATCTAGGCAAAAATCAACAATCCTAACTATGTCATTACGTTCAAAATCAAGATCTAATCAATCAAAATCAAACTAGAAAGTTTAAACGGATCATTACTGTCACACCCCCACCCCTCGTCACCTCGTGTACAGTCTGACGTCACTGAATCGGTTGCGGAAGCATAGTGGTGATGTCTTGAGATGAGGGGGTGACTTACTTGAACCAATATCATAAGCACACAGATTACTTAAAATAAATACTTTACTAGGGTGTCGCAATTACAATCACAATTAAAGCTACATTTATTTAATTACAATACTAAATTATTAAAGTGCAACTGTTCCAAAAGTGCATTCTCACGGCTACTATGGTTTACCTGCAAAAGGATTTAATTTGAAACGTCAGCACAAAGCTGGTGAGATCGACAGTTTAATTTAAAACAATATTATATGATAAGCACGTTCTCAAAAGTTCAGTTCTGGATAACCATGGGACCTGTATCTAGTTCCTTTCGACGTCTAGTTCAGTTCTCAAGATATTACCCGTCGGTACATATCTTAGTGCCTCATTATCTTAATGTCTATCACACCATTAAGAAGTTTCAGGAAACAGATAACAAACATTCACACAAGGGGAGATGCAATCTCCCAGCGAATGGGTGTCAACCAATAGTACTATCAATGTTTTCTGCTCGGCCACACATGGGTTCACTAGATACAGTTCAAAAATGAGGACTTTCAGTTCCATGATAGGGTTCAGTCTACAGGCAAAATCCCATGAAATCCCACAAAAGTCTAATGAAATCACACACACAGATATCATTTAATCATATCATATATTCAGTCAACAGTTTGCAGTGTTACGCCACCCCCGATGTTTATAAAAGATTAAGAATAAAAAGGGGTTGTACGAAACTCACCTGATGATATAATGATAGCAGAATATCTTCCAATAGATAATAAAGAGTAATTCTGCATTTAGTTATTTTTAACGAGTTATTTATGTTCTAGTTTACTGATTAGATCCTTCTGAACGTTCAATGTCAAAGACATTGCTTAGTAAATCATCAACTCGATATTAACTATATAATTAATTAATTTAATGTCATAATCATACAATGTATGATAATGTAGGAACCTACATTGCATTAGATTCCTAATACAAAGTTGATGACACTCTTGATTAATCAGAATAATCTTTGATTAACCAGATAGTTAATGTTGTTGATTATAATGCTAAAACAGTTTTTTAGATAATTTAATGACTTAGGAAGGATCAATCCTTGTTATTGATTACCCAAATATCATGAGATATCACAATGTAGTATCATAATAGATGTAATAACCATGTTAAACATACTAATCTGATTGTTATCATAAACATCAGATAATCGTTCCAATAAGTATGTTAATGATTATATTATAGTTTGAATACTTTGATTTAACCTTTGCATTTCAAAGATTAATCAAACTAATCACCTACATTGTTATAATCAAATGGTTTAAACCATTATAATCATGGGTATGATTTCATGCAAACCGGGCATTACAACGGATCAAAACAAGGATTTAACCGTTAGAACTTCGTGTTCTTTGTTTATAATCAATCCTAGCCATCATTTAGGCAATAATCAACAATCCTAACTATATCATTACGTTCAAAATCAAGATCTAATCATCAAAATCAACCAGAAAGTTTAAACGGATCATTACCTAATCTGACGGATTTCTAACTTCAAAATACGATCAGAACTTGTTATGATGATCCCTGGTGCGATCCTTAGCTTCAAAAGCTTGAAAGATGAATTTAGATGATGATTTAAGTGTGTGTTGGTCGTCTGTTTGCGAAATAGAAGCAGAAGAAGAAATAATTTCTTCTTGCATGAAATCTGATGAAGTAGATCAATTTCTGCACCGCCACATTCGTCGCGTACCGCGACCAGAAGCCCAAAAAGGCTTCGCGTACCGCGAAAAATCCGGAGATCTCAGATTCTTTTCGTGCATCGCGTACCGCGGAGAGCTTCCAAGCCACCTCCGCGTACCGCGACAATTCCGTCGACCAATACTTAGAAATTTTTCTTCGTTTTACGATTCGGGAAATCCAGGACTCCGTTTTGAACACGGTTTTTGCCCATGTTCATCATTTCTCATCTACTATCAACCTGTAATATACAATTATTAAATCAACATGGATTTCTATACGATCAAATGTGCTCACATCATTGATGACGTAAATTCTCGTATGCAACTGTCACAGTCTCCTCCTGTTAGAGAAATTTCGTCCCGAAATTTAGTGAAGACTTACATTATGACAATCGTTTATGAGAATAGATGTGGATATTTTAACTTCATTTGATCTTCACGTTCCCACGTATACTCAGGTCCCCGTTGCGAGTTCCATCGTACTTTAACGATTGGTATACGACCACGTTTCAACACTTTCATTTCTCGATCCATTACCTCTACTGGTTCTTTCACTGAACTGAAGTTTTTCATCAATATGAATCTCTTCTAGAGGTACGATCAATGATTCATCATAATTAACACTTTTTCAGATGGATACATGAAAGACATCGTGAATGTTACCGAGTTCAGGAGGTAATTCAGTCTGTAGGCTACTGACCCAATTCGTTCAAGATTTTTGAATGGTCCTACAAATCTTGGTGAAAGTTTACCTCTTTCCCAAATCTGAAATGCCTTTCCAAGGTGACACTTTCACATTA
>SZYD01002690.1:0-46861 GCA_009363875.1 Mikania micrantha
AGCCAACCCACTCGAGCGCTACGTTTATCATAGATTTCCATAAGTGATACTCGATGACACAACCGATTTCAAGTTCGAGTTCTGATTCCGACCCTTCGGAAGCATCGTCGACTGCTTCACAGGCTGTACCATAGGTACCATCTGTTTCACCGAGACTTCCTAAGCCACTTAGTGAGGATATCTCTGCTAATACAAGTCAGAGCTCATCGCCTATGAGGGTTCCTGTGTGGGATGGATTGAGACGCATGCGAGGTCAAGCTCGCAAGACAACAGGACTACCCCCACGACGTCAGATGGCACTGAGGGACGTGCCTAATACTATCCATGAGGTGGGAGAATCCTTCCACCAGGCGGAGCTACGGACACAGCTGCAGCAGGTTACCCAGGATTTACATGGGACACGGTAGGAGCTGCAGCAGTCTCGTGCTATATTAGAGGATACCCTTACGACTGTACTAGAGATCCTTACATCTCACCTGACTCTTATGGAGCAGGTGAAGGCTCTAGTTACAGATACCCGAGCATGGAGAGTTGCTGAGGATGGCCTGAGGAGGACTTGTGCAGATAGTGATTGTTGCGTTTTGGCAACATGTGGCATTGTTGAGATAGAGATTGGTGTGCATGAGAGATGTTGTGATATGGATAGTTGGGATGATGAACCTAGAGGCTAGGCTATTATGTTTGGCTATAGTACTGGCTACTATAGCTATTATCATGGCTTGCTTACCGTATTTCATGCGGTAAGTGTGATCTAGGAGTTGATATGTTGGTATCTCATTGTACATATCATGTGACACAGGTGGATAGGTTGGTAGTGGATGCTGGATGTTTTGATGTGGTATTGATCCAGAGTTATGAGTTGGAGGATAGAGTATTTTGGTGTATGGGTGTGTTGTGATCTTTGTTTTATCGAAACCTCTTGATGTACAAAAATGTGGTGGTAGTAATAAAATAGTTATTTATGTATATCTGTTTGTGTGTGATGTGTGAATGTGCATCTGTAGCAAACTTTTCTGAACAATTGTATAACATATTGTAAAGCATCAAAATCCTTTGTGGTATCATTTCAATTGTCTGTGTGACAGTGTATCAAAATCCTGTGTGGTAACATATCAAAGTCTTGTGTGACAACATATCAAAATCCTGTGTGGTAACGTATCAAAGTCCTATGTGGCAACATATCAAAATCCTGTGTGGTATCATTTAAATTATCTGTGTGACAGTGTATCAAAATCATGTGTGGTAACATATCAAAATCTTGTGTTGTAACATATCAAATCCTGTGTGGTGACATATCAAAATCTTGTGTGGTATATTAAAGTCCTATATGGCAATATATCAAAAACATGTGAACAATAACATATCTGTATTGATGCCACAATTCCGTGTGCTATGTGATAATATAACATGTTTTTGAGATAGTAGGACTGAGTATAACTACAACCATCTGTATGATTACTGTGTACTGAAATCACATCTGGAGTATATCAATGTAGTTATACTATGTTTCTTATAATCACATTTCAACATAAATTTTTCTGTATAACTGAATATGGTTGAATTTATGTGACCAAAAGGGTTATATCTTTAATGATCTTGAACTGACCTGAGTTTGTTGCATGTGAGCAGAACAATGGCTCCAAAACGAGCTCGACCAGCTAAGAAAGCTGCAAAGAATGTTTCTAACCCTAGACTGAATCAAGTCCCACCTATAAACATAGAATCAAATCCGGATCCACAGATCAATCCGGAAATGAACATGGTTCCACCCGAAAATCTGGAAACAAATACAGTTCTACTCGTAAACCCTGAAGTGAATATGGTTCCACCTACGACTGCAAGCGGATCCGAACTGAATGAAGCAATGATAGCTCGAATTGTGAGAGAACAATTATCTGCTTGTGGTGTTTTGACACAACATCAACCACATATCACTTTTGGTTTGGGTGGGAACTATGATCACACTGAACACAATGCTACCTGTGGCCACGTAGAAACTCATCATACCACCGATACAACAACAACAAAAATATTTGTTCCTGATCCACCACAGCAAGGATTTACTTATAAGTACTTTGCTTCTTGCAACCCTCCAACTTTCACAGTTAAAGAAGGAGCGGCTTGACTTTTGAACTAGATTGAGGAGATGGAAACCAAACTCAAAATCAGCCAATGTTTGGTAGCGTATAAGGTCTCTTATGCTTCTTGTTATCTGAAAGACTCAGCTTTAACCTGGTGGAATACCCCGGCGAAAACTTTGGGCTCAGCTACAGCCGATTCGATGGGCGGGAACGAATTTAAAACTCTGATTAGGTCAGAGTACTGGCCAATCACTAAAATTCAAAAACTCTACGAGGTATTCTAGAATCACTCAATGATCGGTGCTGATAGTTTAGCTTATACCGATCGTTTTCATGAACTCACTTTTTTACTTCCCAATATGTCACCAACGGAACCAGCTTTAATTGAGAAGTATATCAAAGGTTTGGTTCCCCAGATTCGGGGAATGGTGACTGCAGCTAAACCAAACACTCTTAAATGTACAATTCTGTTGACCACCAAGCTTACCGATGAGGCGGTAAGGAGTGGTGCTTTGATCACAAAACTCAGACGCCAGTGGGCCGTAGTGATGTTGGTACCTCGAATGTTTCAAAGGGTACCAAACGAAAGTGGTTTGGCAAAACCAAAACCAAAGATCTGGCTGAGACTAGCCAGAGCAAACTAATTGTGAAAAACTATGGTGCGGTTGTTACTGAGAGGAAAACTTACAATGGGCAGACGCCCAAATGCAGCAAGTGTCCATATCATCACACATGACCGTGTCTAGTTTGTGCAAACTGTAGTCATGTTCAAAACTATAACAGATATTGTAACATGCCTGCTCGTCAACCAAACGAAGCAGCACGACAAACCACTCAAACAAACCGGCCGTGCTTCAAGTGTGAAAGTCCCGACCATTTGATAAGAAACTGTCCGAACAACAATAACACCAATCAGGGGAATGAAGCTAGAGGGAGAGTTTTCCAGATTGGTGCAACCAACGCAAGGCATGATGCGAGCATTGTCACTGGTACGTTTCTTCTCAATAATCTATACGCATCAGTCCTGTTTGATACATGACCATATAAGAGTTTTATTTCTCCTGAATTTGCATCATTACTTTCATTGCCTACGGTAGATTTAGAAACTACTTATGTCATTGAACTTGCTAATGGCAAGTTAATCAAAACTAACATTGTTATTCAAGGATGTTCATTGAATCTGAATGATCACCTTTTTGATATCAATCTACTTCCTATTGAACTTGGAAGTTTTGATGTTGTTGTCCGTATGGATTGGCTTTCTAATAACCAAGCACAAGTTGTGTGTCAAAACAAGGTGATCCGTATTCCATTACCTGACAGCAATACACCGATTGTTCAAGGAGAACGAGTCGGTAGAAAACTTGGTATCATATCTTGCATGCAAACTCAGAAACGCTTACGAAAAGGTTGTCCGACCTTTCTAGCACATGTGATGGAAAATTGTTCTCCACAAAAACGTATCGAACATATTCCGGGAGTCAAAGATTTTCCTGAAGTTTTTCCTGAGGATATATCAGGATCACCCCTGGTGAGACAAGTTGAATTTCAAATTGACTTAATTCCAGGTGCAGCACCTGTAGCTAAAGATCCTTATCATATGCAAGAGCTCTCAGGTGAACTGCAGGAATTACTAGACAAAGGTTTTATCAGACCTAGTTTCTCACCCTGAGGAGCACCAATTCTTTTTGTGAAAAAGAAGGATGGTTCATTGAGGATGTGTATCGACTATAGGTAACTCAATAAATTGGCAATCAAAAACCGTTATCCATTACCACATATCGACAATCTATTTGATCAACTACAAGGTGCTACTTATTTCTCAAAAATCGATTTAAGATCTACACATCATCAGTTACAAATTCATGATGATGATGTTCCTAAAACTGCTTTCAGAACCCTTTACGGACATTACGAGTTTTTAGTAATGACATTTGGGTTAACAAATGCAGCTGCAGTGTTCATGGATATGATGAATCTAGTGTGTAGAGCTTATCTGGATAGGTTTGTGATTGTATTTATTGATGATATTCACATTTACTCCCGAAACCAACAGGAACATGCTCAACACCTGAAACTAATCTTGGAACTTTTGGCACGTGAGAAACTATATGCCAAATTCTCCAATTGTGAGTTTTGGTTACGGGAAGTTCAATTTCTTGGGCATGTGGTGAATGAGAACGGTATTCAAGTAGATCCCAGCAAGATTAAAGTTGTGAAACAATGGGAAACACCACGAACCCTAACTGAAATACGTCAATTCTTAGGTCTCGCGGGTTATTATCGCCGATTCATTAAGAAATTTTCAAAAATAACCCTGACACTAACAACGTTGACACAGAAAAATCAACCGTTTATATCGGGTTCCCAACAAAAGGATGCATTCCAACTGTTGAAACTCAAACTCTGCAATGCACCTATACTGGCATTACCAGAAGGTTCTGATAACTTCATAGTGTACTGTGATGCTTCTCGTCAAGGTCTTGGGTGCATGTCAATGCTGAATGAAAAGGTAATTGCTTATGCATCTCGACAGTTAAAAATACACGAGAAGAACTATACCACTGATGATCTATAGCTTGGTGCAGTGGTGTTTGCACTCAAAATTTGGAGACACTGTCTATACGGAACCAAGTATATTGTATACACAGATCACAAAAGTTTTCAACACATTCTAGATCAGAAACTGTCGAATATGCGACAAAGGCGATCGGTAGAACTCTTGAACTACCATGACTGTGAAATTCGTTATCACCCAAGTAAAGCAAATGTCGTAGCAGATGCTTTGAGTCGCAAGGAACGAGTCAAACCTTTACGTGCGAAAGTGTTAGGTATGACTATTCAAACCAGTCTAATTCCTTAGATTAGAGAAGCTCAGCAACAAGCTTTACAAGCAACAAACTACCCTGCTGAGGAACTAAGAGCATTAGACAAAAAACTCAAAACCAAAACTCATGGACTACTGTATTTCAAAGGCCGAATTTGGGTTCCTTTATTCGGTAACTCTAGAACAATCATCTTGGATGAGGAGCACAAATCCAGGTATTCTGTTCATCCAGGTGCTGATAAAATGTATAAAAATCTTAGAGATTTTTACTAGTAGCCTGGAATGAAGAAACATATAGCTGAATACGTGGATCGATGTTTAACATGTCTCAAAGTTAAGGCTGAACATCAACGCCCTTCTGGGTTATTACAACAACCAGAGATTCCCATGTGGAAATGGGATCAGATTTCTATGGATTTCATCAATAAACTACCCAGAATGTCACGTAATCATGACTCTATATGGGTTATCGTTGATCACCTTACTAAATCTGCGCATTTCTTACCCATCCGAGAAGATTTCTCTATGGATTGACTGGCTAAACTCTATGTTAATGAGATTGTATCTCAACATGGAATACCAATCTATATCATTTCTGACAGAGATAGTCGATTTATGTTATGATTTTGGCAAACTCTTCAAAATGCTCTGGGCACACAAATAAATATGAACACAGCTTATCATCCACAGACGGATGGGCAAACCGAACGAACAAATCAAACGCTGGAGGACATTCTCCAAAGCTGTGTGATTGATTTTGGAGGTTGCTGGGATATTCATGTTCCACTTGTTGAATTATCCTACCATAACAGCTACCATACCAGTATTCAATGCGCTCCATTTGAAGCACTCTATGGATGCAAGTGTAGATCTCCTATCTGTTGATCGAAGATAGGTGAAAGTCAGATAATGGGCCCAGAATTCATTCAAGAGACAACAGGCAATATCGCACTTTTTCAAGAACGAATTAAAGTTGCTCGCGATCGTCAAAAGAGTTGTGCTGATAATCGTCGTAGACCTCTAGAATTTTAAATAGGTGACCGAGTAATGCTGAAAGTTTCACCTTGGAAGGGCATTTTCAGATTTGGAAAGCGAGGTAAACTCTCATGAAGATTTGTAGGACCATTCAAAATTCTAGAAAGAATTGGATGAGTAACCTACAGATTTGAATTACATTTTGAACTTTGTAACATTCACGATGTCTTTCACATATCAAATATGAAGAAATGCTAAAATGATGAATCATTGATCATACCTCTTGGAGAAATTCTGATTGATGAAAAGCTTCAGTTCACTAAAGAACCAATAGAGGTTATGGATCGATAAGTTAAAGTGCTGAAGCGTAGTTGAATTCCAATCGTTAAAGTTCGATGGAACTCATAATATGGACCTAAATATACTTGCTAACGGGAAGATCGAATGAAAGAAAGTATCCACATTTTTTCTTATAAATAATTGTCATTAGATAAGTCGTCACAAAATTTAGGGACGAAATTTCTCCAACAGGAGGAGACTATGACAATTGTGTTCGATGATTATGTCATTATCGAATGAAAGGACATATCGTCGTGCTTGAAATCCACCTTGATTTAGCAAGTGTGATTATTACAGGTTGAAAGTATGCGAGAATCGTGAACGCGGGTGAAAACCGTGCGCGAAACGGAGTTCTGGATTCTCTGGAATCGTAAAACGAAGAAAAAGACAAAAATATCAAATTATGGGGTCCCGCGCATTACGTGTGACACCATACGGCCATTCTAGGCGGTACGGGCGGATGTAAAAAAAATCTGAGGCTTCCGTGATTCCTCGCGGTATGCCTAACGCCAAAGCACCCCGCTAGGCAGTACGCGAGGACAATGGCGGTTTGAAAAGTCAGCCATCAATATCAAAATTCATGCAGATCTTAATTTTTTTCATTCTCTTCGAACTCCAGCACCATCTAGACGAAAACTCCGACCTTCTTACCATCTAATCTCTGTGTTGAAGCCCTCTAAACATCTGGATCTTGCTAGTAAACGATTCTACATCATCGGATCATCGTTTGACAACCAGAAATCTATCTGATCGGGTAACGATTTGTTTTAACCTACTAGTTTGATAGTGGTTTGATTAGATCTTGTTTTTGAACGTAATGCAATAGTGAGTGTTGTTGATTATTGCCTAGATGATGGCTAGGAATGATTATAAACGAAGAACTTGATATGTTAACGGGTAAATCCTTGTTTTGATCCGTTGTAATGCCCGGTTATCATGAAACTATACCTATTATTATAGTGTCTTAAACCATTTGATTGTAATAACGTATGTGATTATCTTGATCATTATTTGAAATGCAAGGTTAAATCCAAGTGTTTCAAACTAATCACAATCATTAGATA
Organism: Mikania micrantha; assembly: GCA_009363875.1. Lineage (NCBI taxonomy): Eukaryota > Viridiplantae > Streptophyta > Magnoliopsida > Asterales > Asteraceae > Mikania > Mikania micrantha. Next base: position 7,287 of record SZYD01002690.1, read on the forward strand.
ATCATTGGAATAACTATCTGATGTTTATGATAACAGTCAGATTATTACGTTGAACATGTTATTAAACCTATTCCAATGTCACATTATGATGTTTCATGATATCTGGATAATTAATAACAAGGATTGACCATTCCTAAGCCATAAATACATCTAGAAACTATTTCAGTTATATAATCTACAACAATACCTATTTGGTTAATCTGAGAATATTATGATTAATAAAATGAGTCATCAACTTCGTATTAGGAACCTGAATCAGTATAGGTTCCTACATTATCATACATTGTATGATATCACATTAAATAAACTAATTAAGTATCTAATATCGGTTTGATGGCATTTAATGCAATGTCTTTAACATTGAACGTTCAGAAAGATTTAATCAGTAAGTTAAAACATAAATAACTTATTAAACGTAAACTAATGCAGAATTAGTTATTATCACCAGTCTGTGAGCGATTTTATTACCTTTGAGACTTTAGGTGAGTTTCGTACAACCCTTTTTATTGTTAATGTTTTATAAACATCGGTGTAATGAATTTGGGGAATATTATAAATAAATCATAATTTGTGCATGATTGTGTTTATTTTATTTAAAGGGTGTTTTAGATTATTTAATTATCTTAAATATTATTTGGTGGGTGTTTTAAATAAGTATTTGTTACTTATAACTAAATGGTGGGTGTTAACTAACTTAACTAAGTTAGAAATATAACTTGTTAAATTTACCTAGTAATTAAGGTGTTAGAAATGTAACTAGGTGAAACTTGAATTAGACTAAAGGGATGTTGACTAGTCAAAATGGGAGAAACTCATTTGTGGTGCTGTAAACGTCGACCAAGAGAAAAGAGGAAGAAGAAAAACCTTCAATCCCAAAAATTGAGGCTTTAAATCCGCAAGGATTGTTAATGCAATCACATATTTGAGTTCCCCTTGCATCAAACCACATCTAGGTAAGTTTTTTTGTGTGTCTTTGATGGGGTTTCCATGAGCCTCCCAAGGGGTGTCGGTTTGATGGGTCAAATTTGAAATTAGAAGTGTAGATGGTGTTATATGTTGTTAACTATCATGATAATCATCCAAGAAACAGTATTTTAATCATTTTCTTGCATGATGATGTAATTTGATAAAAATGGAGTTTTGGGTTATTCATGGTGAAGATGAACTAAGAGATTTAAATGGGTGATTAGATGATAACTTAAATGATAACTTTATGTTATACAACATATACAATTTGAATTACCTTGGTGATTGTTGAATTTTGTTGATTTTTAAACAAATATGGGAGATTGTTGAAGTTTTAGAAGCAATTGAAATGAGTTGGTGAAATCACTGCACTCAAGTTATTTGATGAAAAGTCAACAACTTGATTTTACCTAACAAAGTGTTTAAAGGGATGGGTGTGGTTAATTCTGTGTTATAATCATAAAAGATGACATCTTTATGATTAAATGGGTCAATTGGTGTAAACTAAATAGTATTGGTGATAATGGGATGAGTGGGAGTAGTTTGACTAGCTATGGTCAACGTTTGTATTAAACCTATTAGTTGTGATAATAGGAAACGATTGTGAAGGGGTGAGTGGAACAAAACGACCCGGGAAGGAGAATGTTGTAGAGGATAACTGATTGGAGCAAGGTAAGTCACCCAACTCTTCTACTTGATGTATGCAAAGGTGTTAGGCATATATGAACGTTTAAAGTGGAAGATTTGAGTTTTGGTGAATTGGTGATTTGGTGACTGACTACTTGTTGTTTAACAATAATAAGCAATAGGTGGTGTGTTGCTTAATTTATTGTTGATATGGTGTTTATTTGCTTATTATGATTGGATTTGGTGTCTACTTGTATGTGTGGTGTTATGAATCACAAGTGGTGTAATCATGAATTTGGATTATTCACAAGGTGTGTGAAGGTCCTAAATTGGCGAAATCTAGTTGGGTAATTCACAAGTGGTGTGATTGTTCAACTTGAGAAATCTTGGTGTAATAAGATTTCTTTGGTGTTTTGGGTGAAAACGACCCGTTAGTTAATCGTTTTGTTGTTGTGTTTTATTAAGTCAACAAAGTATATTTGGGACATGATTATTATGTTGTTATGGGGTTATGGAATGCATTTGGAGTAACGGAATGGTTGGAAACAATCGGGGGAGGTTTGGATGTTAAAAAGTGTAAAAAACCGGAATCGAACTGCAGCTGGTCGCCTAGTGCTCCTGGCTGGGCGCCTTTTGCTCCTGGTAGGCGCCTGGTGCGCCCAAAATGTGTTTGAGGGTTTGACCTTAATGGAATCAACTCATACTATGATTATGAATATTAGGTAAGGTGTTTGAGGGTTTGATATTATGTTGTCTTTAGGCTCATAATTCTTGCTATGGAGTAGGAGGTTAGGCAATAGTAAGTTATTTTTCTATTTGACCAAATAGTTAGTCACCCACCTATTATACATATATGACTATTGTTTTTATGCATATAGGTGTATATGTGTATGTAATGTATATGGAATATACATTAGATGTTGAAATTCGGTGAATTCGTGTTTGCATATTGGGTGTGTGACAATAACATGCAATTGGTGTTGTATTTGATTAGTTATTGTAATGGAGTTAGTTTACAAATGGTGTGGTGAAATAAGAAGGATTTACTAGGGGTGTGAGCTTCTTATTATAAGTTTGACTGAAGATGGTCAAACAATTCGAATTGGTGTTTGTGTATTTGTTGTTTGTCAATAACGTGCAATAGGTTTTACATTTTCTTAGTTATTGTAAATTTGCATGTTTTCCATTGGTGTGGAGAAATAAGAATGATTCACAAGTGGAGTGAACTTTTTATTTGAAGTTTGACTGAGATTGGTCAAACAATTCACAAGTGGTGTGAATTTGAAGATGGGTTGATTCACGAGTGGTGTGAGCTTCCCATATTGAATTTTATGGTGTTTAGGTAAATCACAAGTGGTGTGATTACCTACCTTGAGAATCCTTGGAGAAAAAGGAGGTCTTAAGGAAATTGTGTGAAATTTGACTTTTACTTGGTGATTTTATGCTCTAACACTTTATTGGTGTTTTAAAGAGCTATGAATATGATTTTCATGTGTTGTGGTAGTTGATTGTTATGTGTTGTATGCATAACTAGAATTAGTGTCATTGTATGTTAATTGATAACTGACACAATAACTGAGGAGAATTCACTTTCGGGAGAAAATTTCATGTAAGTCCACATGTGTGTGGCATTGGAGAGGATTCAACTTTGGGTTAAAATTTATGTAAGTCAGCAGGTGTGTGGCATTAGGGAGAATTCACCTTTGGGTGAAAATTTATAAGTCCATGGTTATTTGGTGTGGGATTTGTCATTTAAAACCACCGGTGAGTGGCGTTGGGATTGGTAGGTAAGTTCATCATGGTGTAGTATGGGGAATGACATGTAAGTCCACTTTTGCGTGGCATTGGTATTTGCTTGTAAGTTCACATTCGTGTGGCATTGGGGGTAAATCATGTGGGGGGAGTTAATTTAGTAACGAATATAATGCCTTTGGGTTAGTTTGAACTGTTAGCAATGATTTACGTATAAATGTTGCATAATTAAATTATTGATTGATAGGATCTACAAGTGGTGTAGACATCTATATTTTAAATACCAATCGAGATGAACTACAAGTGGTGTAGATAATTGCATATAAATGTTGTGTTAAGACATGTGATCTAGTATGGAGTTGATAAAGGGGAGAAATGGGCACACTACAAGTATGCATTGTATGATGTGTCATAAATATTTTAAATGATTGTAGAATGGAGGTGTAGTCCACATGGTGGACTTTAGTCCTAGATTAATGAACACATTCAATGTGGGTGAAAATTTTGGACAATTTTATGATTACAAAAATGAATTTCATAAACCCAAGACACTAACAAAGGCATGATTATGTCGTATCAAAGAGGTGGTGGTTGGCGGCTAGGTGTATGGCCTACTTATACTCTATACATAAACTTCTTTGATGCAACAATAACGTGACGGTGTATAGACTTGGGCAAAGATGGGGTATGGTGTTAAAATGGACTTTAAACGTCTTGTCATCAATAATGCCTTATGGAGAATAATGCTTGGTAATGACAAGTTGTCATTGATTAAAATCAAATATTTTGGACATGATGTTGAGCTTTTGGCAAAAGTAACACAACTAAGGAGTTTTAATTGTAAACATGTTCATAGATTGGTGTGATTAGTTGATATGGGTTGATAGATGTTCGTAGAATGGCAGATAAATTCTCGAATTTAAACTTCGTTTTAGAAATCATTTGATCATGGGTGATTCACAAGAGGTGTGAACATCTATGATTATATATGTGTATGTATCATAACCCTAAATGTAATTAGGTGGAAATGACTTGCATATATCCCTCTAAATACTAAATATCATATATATCCCTCTAAATTAATCAAAACATAAAATATATTCATTTTAATATATTTTATAAGGATATATTAATAATATGGCCTCTTAACCTTTCATTTTCATAAATTATTACAACTTTCAACTCGTATTTCTTGTTCTTGACTACATCGGTTTTTAGTAAATATTGTTAAGAAAGGATATATCTGAAATTTAAAATTTACATTGGATAGATATGATATTTGAGTACATTTATAGGGATATATATGAAATTAATCGTTTTTTAAAAGACAAGAATTTGCTTCAGAAATATCCATAGGGGAATGGACATTCTTTATGGGTTATGATTGGGGGAAATGAATCTATTAGCTTATAAACGAGATTCGAACATAAAATTTGGTTATTGTCTGGTTGAATTTGATGAAGATGATTCACAAGCGGTGTGAACATCTTTAAAAATCAGTGTGCTATTAGATAATGCACAAGAGTATGTAATATCTAAGTAGCATGAGTGTTGGTTGGATAATGTATAAGAGGACGTTTGGGTGCAAATGAACAATTAACCACTTAGACATGATTGTTAAGAAGTTAACTTATGGTGGGTATTGTTGCTTTTATGATTGAAATGCAAGTAGTTGTGTTTCAATTTCGTTAAAAAAAGGGTAGTAAAAAACGTCATTTTAGGTGTTGACTTTACTAGGTAGATCTGATGTTGACGCGTCATATGCACGGTTTGGTATACTTTGAGACAAAAATGGGGAAAGTTATCGCTCATGCTTCGCGTTAGTTGAAGGTTTATGATGTTAACTATCCCGTTTATGATTTGGTGCTTGCGATGATGGTATTTGCTGTGAAGATATGGTGTCATTATCTTAAGGGTGAAAAGCGTCATTTATTTAACCACTAGAGACTGATTTGTTTCATCACTTAGAAGGAGTTTATTAATAGGGAAAGGTGTTAGGTGGAGTTACTCAAGGTTTATGATCGTTAAATCCTCTTTCAATTAGGAAAGTGAACATAGTGGTGGATGCCTTGCAAAGAAAGCAAGAACATTCACCATTTGATTGATGCCGGTGAAAAATTATGGTGATGTAGATTTGGTGAATCAAACTAAAGTAGATCAAACGAAGGCGCTAAAGGAGGAGAATTGGAAACATGATAGAATCAAGGGGTTTAACTCATTATTTGGAGGAGGATAGTCAAGATTTAAATACAAGAAGGGGTCTCGTGTGGATACCACCCACTTGTCCTTTAAAGATGACTGTATTGAAAGAATCTCATAATTTTAGGTATTTGATTTACTCAGGGGAGTCACAAACATGTATCGTGACTTGAGGATTAACCATTGGTGGCCGAGAACGAAACGAGATGTTGTCAATTATGTCGAGAAATGCTTGAATTGTGCTCATGTTATGGCGGAGTATCAAAAGGTCATATGGCAAATTACAGCTTTTGCAGATTCCGATGTGGAAGTGGGAACATATTACAATAGACCTAATCACAATGCTTCCTAAGACTAGGAAGGGTTATGATACGAAATGGGTTGTTGTAGATCGGTTATCAAAGAATGCTCACTTTATACCGATCAAGGAGACATATTCTTTCGATAAGATGGCTGGAATTTATGTTAAGGAGGTGGTGTCTCGACATGGAGTACCGGTGACTATTGTGTCTGATCGTGACACTCGGTTCACTTCTTGTTTCTAGAAGAATCTTCTGGAGGAATTGGGTACGAAACTACTATTGAGCACAATGTATCATCCTCAAATGGATGGTCAGAGTGAAAGGACCATTCAAACATTTGAGGACATGTTACGGGCATGCATCATTCACTTTGGAGGAAATTAGGATGATTACTTACTTTTGGCAGAGTTTGTTTCCAATAACAGTTGACATTCCGGTCTTGGAATGCTTCCTTTTGAGGTATTGAATGGGAGAAAGAGTAAAACTCCCATGTGCTGGGAGAGATGGGATCGAGAGAACTCGCAAGTAAAAAGGTAATGAAGGTGATGAATGAACGAATAGATCAAATTCGGGCTCGTTTAAAAGCGGCACAAGACCGTAAAAAATCGTATGCGAGTAAGAGAAGGAGACCGATCAAATTCCAAGCGGGAGACTTTGTGTTACTAAAGGTTTCTCCTTGGAAGGGCGTGATTCGTTTTCGAAAGCGGAGGAAGCTTAGTCCACGATTTATTGGACCGTTCAAGATTATAGATCGGATTGGCGAGGTTGCTTATCGCTTAGATCTACCGGAGGAGTTGAGTGGAATTCACAATACATTCCACGTGTCTTATCTGCGAAAGTGCTTGGCTGATGAATCGGCTTATGTGCCAATGGAGGATTTGGTGATTGATGATAAACTCAATTATGTTGAGAGACCAGTGGCTATCGTGGATAGGAAAGTCAAGCAATTTCGTAATAAGACGATTAACCAAGTAATGGTGCAATGGAAGAACAGGCGAGGATCTGATGCTACATGGGAGTCGGAGAATGAAATGCGGAAATTTTTTCCTTTTCTTTTTGAGGTGTAATGAGGTTTCTGGGACAAAACCTTTCTAAGGAGGGGAGAATTTGTAATGACCCATTTTGGGGAAATATTATAAATAAATCATAATTGATGTATGATTGTATTTATTTTAATTAAAGGAGGGGGGTTTGGATGATTTAATTATCTTAAATATTATTTGGTGGGTGTTTTAAATAAGTATTTGTTACTTATAACTAAATGGTGGGTGTTATCTAACTTAACTAAGTTAGAAATATAACTTGTTATACTTACCTAGTAATTAAGGTGTTAGAAATGTAATAAGCTGAAACTTGCATTAGACTAAAGGGAGGTTGACTAGTCAAAATGGGGGAAACTCATTGGTGGTGCTGTAAACATCGACCAAGAGAAAAGAGGAAGAAGAAAAACCTTCAATCCCCAAAATTGAGGATTTAAATCTGCAAGGAATCTTAATGCAATCACATATTTGAGTTCCCCTTGCATCAAACCACATCTAGGTAAGCTTTTTTGTGTGTCTTTGATGGGGTTTTCGTGGGTCTCCCAAGGGGTGTGGGTTTGATGGGTCAAATTTGAAATTAGGAGTGTAGATGGTGTTATATGTTGTTAACTATCATGATAATCATCCAAGAAACAACATTTTAATCATTTTCTTGCATGATGATGTAATTTGATAAAAATGGAGTTTCGGGTTGTTCATGGTAAAGATGAACTAAGAGATTTAAATGGGTGATTAGATGATAACGTAGATGATAACTTTATGTTATAAAACATATGAAATTTGTATTACTTGGTGATTGTTGAATTTTGTTGATTTTTAAACAAATATGGGATATTTTTGGAGTTTCAGAAGCAATTGAAATGAGTTGGTGAAATCACTACACACAAGTTGTTTGATGAAAAGTCAACAACTTGATTTTACCTAACAAAGTGTTTAAAGGGATGGGTGTGGTTAATTAGGTGTTATAATCATAAAAGATGACATCTTTATGATCAAATGGGTCAATTGGTGTAAACTAAATAGTATTGGTGATAATGGGATGAGTGGGTGTAATTTAACTAGCTATAGTCAACGTTTGTATTAAACCTATTTGTTGTGATAATAGGAAACGATAGTGAAGAGGTGAATGGAACCAAACGATCCAGGAAGGAAAATATTGTAGAGGATAACTCATTGGAACAAGGTAAGTCACCCAACTCTTCTACTTAATGTATGCAAAGGTGTTAGGCATATATGAAAGTTTAAAGTGGAAGACTTGAGTTTTGGTGAATTGGTGATTTGGTGATTGATTACTTGTTGTTTGACCATAATACGCAATAGGTGGTGTATTGCTCAATTTATTGTTGACATGGTGTTTATTTGCTTATTATGATTGGATTTGGTGTCTACTTATCTGTGTGGGGAATGTATGGAAATAGTTCACAAGGTGTGTGGACTTATATTTGAAATTAACTTGAATTTGTGCTATGAATCACAAGTGGTGTGATCTTGAATTTGGATTATTCACAAGGTGTGTGAAGGTCAAAATTGATGAAATCAAGTTCGGTAAATCATAAGTGGTGTGATTGTTCAATTTGAGAAATCTTGGTGTAATAATATTTCTTTGGTGTTTTGGGTGAAAACGACCCATTAGTTAATCGTTTTGTTGTTGTGTTTTATTAAGTCACCAAAGTATGTTTAGGACATGATTATTATGTTGTTATGGGGTTAGGGAATGCATTTGGAGTAATGGAATGGTTGGAAACAATCAAGGGAGGTTTCAGGTGTTAAAAAGTGCAAAAAACCGGAATTGACCTGCAGCTGGGCGCCTAGTGATCCTGGTTGCGCGCCTAGTGCTCCTGGCTGCGCACCTAGTGCTCCTGGCAGTTGCCTGGTGTGCCCAAAATGTTCTGTAGTGCACCTACCAGTGCGCCCAAAATGTTGAAAAGTGGCTTTTTGACCACGGTTTGTTGTCATACTTCACCATAAGGGTGGTTTGAGATTGGGGAAGATATGGAGGTGTTAACATAGTTCTAACGAACTAACGGTGACTTAAATGTGGTGTTTTGTAGGTGAAAATAAACGATGAAAGCGGACGTGATCGGATATATTTATGGACTCGTGATCGAACACACTTGATGGACTAAACCATTACTTTGTGTATGTGTTTATGTTTTAATGGAGTCTTTTGAAAGTCACATACTTAAACTTTCTTGGTTTAATGTTAATGTTTTGTGATAAACTAGTTAGTATGTGGTTTTAAAGTTGAAAAATCTGGGAGCTAATTTGAATTGTTGTTTTAATACACGTGTCATGCGCGTGTGGGTTTTGGGGCTTACAATCGGGGTATCTCTATGAAACCATTTCTTGAACTTATAATATGTATCACTGTTATCTATGTGATTTCATGCGACTTCTGTAAGATTTCATGGGATTTTGCCGTTAGTATCTTTATCACAGTATCAAAAGTCCTCATCCCTCGAAACTATATCTAGTGAACCCATGCGGGACCAAACAGGAATCAATGATAGTACTATCGGCTGACAACCCATTCGCTGGGAGGTTTGCTTCTCCCCTTGTGTGAATGTTTGTTACCTGTTTCCAAAACACTTTCATAATGTTAGTGATAGACAATAAGATAATGAGGAATTAAGATATTACCGACGGGTATATCAAAAACTCAGTATATCAAAAACTTGTATATCATATCGTATTGTTTAACTTAAACATTACGAACTCACCAGCTTTGTGCTGACCTTTCCAAACTCAAAACTTTTACAAGTAGATAGTGACCATCGGTGAGGCTGCACTTGTGAACATTTGTATTTAAATAATTTAGTTTGTGTAATAATTTAGTTTGTAAAGTGTAAGTTTGGATGTGATGACAAAAACCTTGTAATGTTATCTTTAAGTTAATATGTATGTTGTGATACCGGATCAAGTAAGTTGAACCCCCATCTATGAGACATCACCACTATGCTTACGCAACATTGTCAGTGTGTTTAGTGACATCATCAACAGGTGACGAGAGGTGGGGGTGTGGCACATATGATGTACTACTATTTATCCAAGTATATATGGTTTACAAAGTAAAATGCTTTCAAAAACTCCTAACATTCACATTTTGGTAAAAATATATGTATTTCATATGTAGCAAGCATTAAATAAGTTTATTATTTTAATCGCAGGAAGATTCTACATCAAAGCATGAACAATCTAGTGTTTGGAAAATTGTCATTTTTTTTCCTTGAGGCAAAGCGGTGAAGGATACAATTAAATTATAGATGTGTGGGTGTAAGTTTTGAACTGTGAACAAAAATACAGATCCACTAGTTCACCATCCAAATTTTTTTATGGATGTAATGTCAAAGTAAGTTTGTGGCCTTATGCTATATTTTTTTTATTTAACATTATTTTAGGAAATGGCTTACATTGTGGAATTATTATATTTACAAATAGTCCAGATGCTGAAGAAGGAGGTGGTTGACGCTAAAGAGAGACTTGAGAAGCTCACGGCAACCATGACAGGTGTAATCAATGGAGATGTAAATCTGACAGATATAAAATAATTTGATATGGTCTCCTTTTCAATTTTGGAATTCAACCATTACTACATGCTGATGTTTGAATAAAAGAATTTTGTTATTTCATTAATTGACAATTTTCATGAGTCAATACCTTTGGTTGGAGTCAATACATCATACAAAGCGATAAGTTTTAAATAATTATTACATATATATTATGATTTGTGTAACATGGAATCTTTATTGTAGAAAGAGATATTTGTGCATTACTCAAAAAGGATTAAACAACCAAAAATTCAAATTCGAGTAGAGTTTTTGAAATTTTTTTTTGGATATTTCGGATATCCGATATCCGAAATCTATTTTGTTAAAATTAAGTAAAATAAAATATTAAATATACCCTTTATTCAATCGTTCCTTAATTCCTTTAGTTGAGGCTAAAATATTCATACATATTCATCATATATTGAAAGACGAAAACAACAAAAAAAAAGATATCAAAAAACCCTAGCCGCTACTTCAGTTCAAAATTTATCTTAAATGTGTTTGGCTGCACATTTTATTGATGATGATTGACCTTAAAAAAGAATTATGTTTTTTGTCCCATCGTTGGTTATTCAGGGGTCCTAATAGGGAGAGCTATTGAAAAGTGCTTAACTGAATGGGGTTTCAAAAATATTTTAACTGTGATACTAGGCAATGCTAGCTCTAGTGATATAGTTGTTCAACACTTGCAAATGGTTTTTAACCAATGGGAATGTGGTTTTTTGATGGGAGCGTTTTTTGCATATGCGATGTGTAGCTCGTATATTAAACCTAGTTGTTAAAGACAGCCTTAGTAATTTGGCTATATCAATTAAGAAAAATCGTGGCCTGTTGAAATATGTGAGATCTTCTCCTGCAAGAATTCAGAAGTTGAATGCTTGTGTTGAAGAAGAGAATATAGAAAGCAAGATTTTAGTGTGTTTGGATATTGAAACTCATTGGAACTCCACCTACTTGATGCAAATCTGCTAATAAATTTAAGAAATCTTTTTCTTAACTTACAATTAAAGGATTCTACTTGTGAGAAAGACCTTAAGAAGTGTAAGGGTGGTTTACTTGATGACGATGATGATGATGATGATTAGAAAGATGCTAATAGCTTGCTTCCATCTTTGACGATATTTTATGAAGCTACACTAAGATTCAGGCTCTCGTTATGTGACTTCTAATGCTTATGTGCTTGAGATTTTAGGAATTGGCATTATGATTGATGGCTGCGTTACACATAAAGATACTTCAATCCATTCAATGACGAATGAAATGAAATAAAAATATCAAAAGCATTGGGGGATGTTTTGAAATTAAATCAGTTTTTGTTTATTGTAGTTGTACTTGACCCGAGACGCAAATAGCAATATATTGAATGGGTTGTTAAGGAAATTTGTATATGCGAGTATCATCAATAGTTTAAATTTAAACTTGCGTAATGTGTTTGAATTTAATCAAAGCTTGTTTCCAAAAAAAGAAAAGGACTTGAGGGTGACATCATCCATAACAATTTCAACTTATAGTATTCCATGGAGTGAAAACCGAGCAACAATGGACATTGAAGAAATTATGTCAAAGCGGTTTGAAATAGAAATAGGAATTTTGGAAACATCTTTTAGAAAAACAGAATTAGACAAATATCTTGGGGAAGAACGACAACCTATAGACTCACGTTTTGACATATTACAATGGTGGAAAGTTCAACAATGTCAATATCCTACGCTTGCTAAGATATCACATGAAATTTTTTCGGTTTCAGGATCTATTGTTGCCCCGGAGTCGGTATTTAGCATTCGTGGGCAGGTGCTTGATTGTTTTCATACCTCCTTAACCACAATAATGGTTGAAGCATTGGTATGTGCGCAAGATTGGTGACATGCTTATAATAATTTTATTGAAATTAAAGATACCTTGCTTGAAATCAAGAACGTGGTAGCATAAGCTAAGTACTAAATTAATAAATTATTTTTTTTATTCCAATGGTACCTTTTATTTAAAATTTACATATACATTCTAATTATATGTTTATATTAAATCATATGTTTGAAAGATTTAGCCTCAGAACAACCCATCAGTATCATTGATGAAACAATTGATGACACCTTCGAATCAGCATGAGATATGTTTATTTACTTGTATATATATTTTTATTTACTTGGATAAGATTTATTATAGTTATTTGTTCCAAATAAAGAAGTGCACTTTGTTGTGTTCAGATGAGCAAATATGATTGCACATGGGTCTAACTTTTGGGTCAATATTAATGTAGAACTGCACTTACTTTTTCCAAATGAAGAATTGCACTTTGTTACTTTTTCATATTTTGTCAATGCCATTTAATTTGTATATTACATTTCATATCACATAGTGGAAACTTTCAATGCAAAGAGTGAAAGTAGCAAAATGATGGTGAAGACTCAAGAATGAAGAATGAAGACTATGTTTTTGATTTATTTTTTTTATATTTATTATTTATATTTGTTACTAAAGATTATGTTTAATTTTGGAAGTGTGATTCTAGTATGTGTGTGACTGAAGATTATATTGGAATTGGGGTTTTAATGTGAAATATTTGTATCGTCCAGTTTCTCTATGTTATCATACAGGTTCTGGCTTGATTTGCTTTCAATTTGACTGTATCGTGGCTGACTCGCTAAGTATGGGTAATGTAAGACTAGGGGGAAAAGGTGAGATCTTCAATGGCAGGGAAACTTTTTTTTATCCAGTTGGGCTTTTGGATAATTATAATATGGGCAAGGGTATTATAATTGGGCAAAGTCTTTGATGTATGCACATTTGCTTAGCTAAGATGGAAGAAGTTGCATTTCAGCGTGACCTTTTTTTTATTTTAAAATAAACAAATTCATATTTTTGGATATTTGATTCTGTTATCTAAATCAGTATTTGTATATCGGATACAAGACTCAGGTATCCAAAATTTTCTAATATCCGAATTTTGGATATCTAAAAGTCCGGATATCTTGTTTAGAACACCCCTATGTTAAATGAATGAAACGAAATAATGGTTTCTCCACATGATGGTTTTGTTGGTATTTGTAATGAATAATTTAGTTTCAAATAGTAAAATGTTTTGTGTTATTTAGGTTATTCACGTTAAAATTATGTGGTTGATTTCGGTTATTATTTGAAATCAAACAATCTATTTAGTTTAAAAAACCTACAATAGGTTATCAATCAATGTAGGTAATCATTACACTTCTTTGAAAATAATCCATTAGGTACTAATAAAATAGGGGCGCGTTATTTGGACACCCACTACAGATCAGTCAATACCTACCCTATCTATACGAGCCGTAAAGGGCTTTACGGGCCCGTAAAGCCGTCAGAGAGTGTCAGAAAATGTCAGTGAGATGTCTGGCGGCTGAAAACGGAATATGAGCCGTAAAGGCCTATACGACTCGTTTTTAAACCTGAAAAGAAAATAAGTTTTGTTTTTCCACCCGATATACGTACGTGTTTAACTTATTTGAAACATTTTAATTGTCTAACTGTTTTAAATGGTTAAAACATATATTTTAACGTAATTATATTTAATCGCTATACGTCAGAAAATGTCAGTGAGATGTCTGGCGGCTGAAAACGGAATACGAGCCGTAAAGGCCTATACGACTCGTTTTTAAACCTGAAAAGAAAATAAGTTTTGTTTTTCCACCCGATATACGTACGTGTTTAACTTATTTGAAACATTGTAATTGTCTAACTGTTTTAAATGGTTAAAACATATATTTTAACGTCATTATATTTAATCGCTATACGTACGTTTTTAACGTTATATATTAAACATATGATATATATATTATTATATATACGTGTTATAAAATCCGCACGTTGTTTGAATTCCGGTATACGTACGCGTTTAACGTTAATTGTTATATCATATCGTCTAGTTATTTAATTTTTAAGTTATAAATAATATCTGTTTATAATAGCGTATAATCGTACTTTGTTTTGAAATCCGGTATTTGTTAAATGCAACACGTACGGTACGTGTTTAAGTAACTTATAATATCGTTTAATTGTTCGAAAAAAAACGTAACCATTTTTAATCGTTTTGTTGTAAAATAATAAGTATTTTAACGTTATTATTTAATTATTTTGCCTATTTGTTTTGTTTGAAAAATATTTTAACATCGTGACGTTTAAATATAAATAACAATTTTTTTTAACATAATTAGTTATGATTTTCGTAAATTTAAATGTTTTGTTTGAAAATTATTTTAACGTAATCGTGTTTAATGATTTTAAAACAATAGTTATAAGAATATAAATAACGTTAAACGGTTTTAAGAAAAATTGTTAACTATCTATTATTCATTTCACAATCACGCACATTTTTTAATTATATAATAAAAGATAAAATAAACAATCACGCCATACACAACATATATACAAAATAAAAATACATACATCGAATGCTAAAGTAGTGTCCATACATCAAAATCCAAAAAAGAAAAGACAAAATAAAAATAAAAATAACTAAGCATGACCACCAGGATCCTGCGGATCCTGATGATGTCCCGGTCCTGGAAAGACGGGAATATCCATGCCAGCAGATGCCGCCATACGCTCCGTCATCCACCGCATCATCCCCTCCAAGCGATCAACGCGTCCAGAAAGGTCGCGTACGCTTCCAGAAAGGTCGTGTACGCTTCCAACAAGGTCGCGTAAGATCGCCGCGTCAGCCGGATGCAGTCGTGGCTGACGAACAACGACATGATGTGCTGGTGGCGGTGGCGGTGGCGGTGGCTGGTCTGCTTGATCCTGGTCTGCTGGGGGCTCCTGTACGTGCGGCTGTGCCCCCGGCTGCTGCTGTGGACTAGGGACTGGCGGCACCCACTCTGTGCGCCGATCCAGCGACCATCGCAGACCCACACGGGGTAAGTCGGCCGCTATACCCATTAGCATGACCGTGTTACGCCCCAGCAGTGTCGAGGCGTAAGTCACGGTCATGCTATCTCTAATATCGGCCGAAAAACGACCGATACGTCGAGCTATACGTGTGATAAAAGAGCCACACGTAATAGCTCCAGTAGCCTTACGGCTAATAAAGCCAGCAAAATAATCAGCTAGCAACAATGCAAGGTTGCAGCTGCGCCCAGTGATAAGGCAATACATGAAGAATAGGTCCTTCTGTGTGACCCACTCCTGGCTCAATCGGCGGCCGGTGATGGTGCAGGCGATGCACCGATGTAGGTATCGGTGCAGCGGATCACGAATGCTACTGGCACGAGCCTTGTTAACGAAAGGCTCGTCACCAATCACCGGACACCAGTCTACGAGGACGGTCGCGTCCTCCTCTATCGCGGCATCTACGAATAGAGGTGTAGTAACCTCATCTCGGGTATAAAACCCAGTAGCAATCCCCCACTGAGTGAGGGACATCTGAACATCCTGTCCACATAAAGTGAACGAGATAGCAGGCAGCTGATCAAGAGCCTCCATGCCACCTGCCTGCGGTGGATGGAACTCGAATGTGGACAGGAACTCGAGAACGATCTCTCGATAAGCCGGGAGGCCGCCCATCTCCATCATGCGTCGCCACGGACCCGACGCTCCGATAATCGCTGTGGCGCGCTCAGTCGCGCCAAGCGTGGCTAAAATACTCCAATCTATCGTCCGCGGCTCGACGATCTCCATACCAATGAAGCATTTGAGACGCGTGTGCGCCTCAGTGCCCGGTGGGAACTGCAGCAACATGTGGGGATCCAGGATCATATCCGGATCCTCCTCGGATGAACTAGAACTCGACGGCTCACGAGGTCGTCTACACGGAGGCATAATCTGCAAAGTTAGGCAAATAATAATAACAATAATAATCATTAACAATAATAATAATAATAATAATAATAATAATAATAATAATAATACTAATAATAATAATAATAATAATAATAATAATACTAATAATACTAATAATAATAATAATAATAATAATACTAATAATATTATTATTAAAAAGTAAATTAAAAAAAAAGTTCAAGAACTATACGAACCGTAAAGCCCTTAAAGGGCCGTAAAGTTCATCCAGTGTAACTTTAGCATCTGTTTTAAAAGAATAAAAATAATAATTATGATTATACATAAATAATAGGCAAATATATAATTAAATTTAATTAATTCATACTATTCAATAGACGACAAGCACATGGCAATCCACAACTCGTGAAGAGATGGCAACCGCAAGATGAATTTGATGCTATCAACATCTGAATTTTTGCCTTCTCACCAACCAACAGATCTAAAGCTACATGAGATACATTCCCTTTTAACAATTCAAATTGATCATCGTTGTGATGTGCAATACGAAATATTTTGCTTCTTTCAAAGCTTTCGTTTATAGCTTCTGCTTGCGATTTAACAATTTGAATGACATGCCCAACAATGTTGTCTAACGTGTTGTTGGTTGCATGTAGACTTTTCTTTAATAGAGAATGTTGACTTTCAACTCTGTTGGTAGTTCGTTGACCAAAATTCCGGTTTTTGTCTATCCACGCAGACACAAACATTTCCTTGTATTTTTGCAACCATGTTACTTGCAAATATCCGATAACCCCTAAAAAACAAACACATATTTATACGTTTCATACAACTCAAAAACAATTAAAAATGAGAAATAGAACATTACTCTGATGAGATGTCCATAACCATTAATGTAGTCGGCTATAATTATACTCGTAGATATCGGGAGTTGCAGATTCAATCACAACCGACCACATATATCCAAACTTTTGCCAGTCTGATTGCGAAAAACTAGGCCTGCAGTGTTTGGATATGTTTTCAAAAATGTGCCACCTGCATAGTAATTGGGCAGCACTAGGAAATATTCTTCTACATGCGTTTATAAGAGCCAATTCTCTATCGGTTACAATAACGCGTGGTTCCATACACTGTTGAAGTGTATCTTTTAGGTTTTGTAACACCCAGACAAAATTCTCTTCACGTTCCTTACTTATAAACGCATGTGCAACACTAAATGTCTTGTGTGTTGATGTGACACCAACTATTTGAACAAATGGCATGTTGTATTTGTTCGTTTTATAAGTTGTGTCAATTAACAAGACATGAGGAAATGCTCGCCAAATATTATAAGATGTCTGGTGGATAAAAAAAATCTGTTCCACGACATCTGTCGACGCATCGTCTTGCGTTTGGTAAATAAAATTATTTCTTTGCAATGTGCTAAAAAGGACCTGAATTAGAGTTTCCCCCGTGTTTTGTCCAATACGAGACTTCCGTCGCGCATTGTAAATATTTCTGAGGTTGGAAACATTATCGGGGTTTTGGTCCTTTACAGCTGCAAGTATATCACGGGGCAACATGTTTTGGTTTGACAGTTGCTCAACTAGACGGGTTTCATTTTCATTTAATCTCATCGCATATGGATGACCGCCTAGTTGTTCAGCCGCTAGGTGGTTGTGTTCATTATTGACCACACGCAACTTCCAACCACCACAACTTCTCTTGTATCTACCAATCAGCTCAAATTCACACCCAGTCTTCTTCGAACCAGTACGTCTAGCTTTTGGTTCACCGTGATACACGCCACCGCGATCGCATTTAAGCCACACTTTTATAACTACACCGGTTGCATTAGTTTTGCTTCGTCGTCTAACTAGCACATAACCATTTTCACGCCCTCTAGCAATCGCCCAATCAACAAGTTCATCAACACCGGCAAAAACCTGAAAAAAAAAATGTATAAGATTTTATAAACTAACAACCGTTAAACGAATAAGTTTGTTACCTGATCAGTTTCATAGACACACATATATTCATCACCGAAGTTGTTGCCTCCCATCGACATTGTTAAACCTTTACGAGTTTGAATTTGTTAAAGAACCCCAAAACCTAATTGTTTAGAAAATCAAATTGTTCCTGTCTGCGTTTTATTTTTTGATTCAAGTATCGCATTATAACGTATGCCATGAAGATATATATCAAACGATTAATTTACGCATACATCTATTACGTTAAGTCAAATAATTTGCGCTGATCAAATTATTGGCGTTCAATACGGGCCGTAAAGGGCTTTACGGGCCGTATGTACTGCGTGTCAGTCTGCGTCAGCCCTATGATTTGACGTGTCAGATTTTGTCAGAAATATTCATTTCAATACGACCCGTAAAGGGCTTTACGGGCCGTATTGAGGGTGTCCGAGGATCCAGTCGGGTGTCTCCCTAACAGCCCCCATAAAATATTATAATATAAATGTAAAAATGTATCACTAAATCACCTATTATAGGTATAGTACAAAAGGACAACTCTAGAGGATCCTATCAAAATGTTGTTGTAGACTTGGAATTTATCAAAAAAAATAATTATAATATTAGTATTTAATTGAAAAAAGTTTAATAGGTCAAAACCTATAATAGGAGTAGTGCAAAAGTACATGCATAGAGTTTAGGGTTGTTCACAACCAAACTGAACCGAGCGAGGGTATGCTCGTACTTAGCTCGTTTACAAACTGAGCGAATCGACTTGATTAGGAATTGTAAAATCGATCCAAATGTTATGCCTGTTGATTGGCTCATTTTAAATATAATCCCTATGGTTTTTCCGTTTAAAATTCAAATATCAATAGGATATAAGTTTTAAATAAATTGAAAATATAGGCTTTCTTGAAACTATATATTCATACAATCAAAATGTCTCATACAACACAAATTCTAGTAAAATAATTTTTAAAATTATTTTAATAAGACTTTTGATATGTATGCATACATATGTAATATAATATAACCATGGTTATTTCATAAAATAAATTTTAATAAGATTTAAATAAACTTCGTATATATTCATAAACATATATATATGTGTGTACGTGTAAAATTGGAATATTAAAAAATTCAATTGTTCCAAAGATAATAATAACATAAACGTTGTAAAACTTAGAAAATATTTACATAATAATAAGTTTTATAAACTTTTGAAGAAGTTTAGACAGAAATTAATAAATTTCAAAAACCATAAGGACTGATTATGGATGAAATAGAAACTGATTTCAGTTTAATGAAACCTTTAAACAAAAGTGTTAAATTTCTGATACATGGACGGTCAAAACTGTCAAAAGTTACATTTTTATTTTCTATTCTCACAGACCATAGGTTCGATATTCACGGCCGGCTATCAACCAAAAATCACGTAAACACGTTTCGAAATTCAAAATAAAGAAACTACGTGATTACCTATAGATGCATTTTTGTCCCTAGTTTATTGTAATAGACTTATGTGAATGTATAAAGCTTATATTATTAATGAATACAAGTTCTATCTATTGTTTGATTGTGTTTTTTATGTTTAAGCTTGAATTATGTTAACTACATGATCATTCGTACGAATGAGACATAAAAATGACCTCATTCACACGAATGAACGCCTAGCGAATGACTAGCTGAGGAGAATGAGTCATTAGCATCACTCATTCGTACGAATGACCTCAGATTATCAATATCCTACAAACATAATGTTTTTGTAGCTGTTACATCAGACAGTATCCTCGTAGGATTTAGTGCGCCGCCTCTGCTTCCAAGTTCGATATTTCGCCCGTGATTGATCGTTTCTTGATTCCATGCTGATTCTATAACATCGGTTGATCACGGGGTGTTTTAATATCGATTGGATAACCTCCGAATAGTTTCCATCGATTACAGCTAGTTTTGATCCATTTTTGTGAAAACCCTGTTTTGGAAGTGTTTAAAGTCACTATTTTATTGAAAAACTTGTGTTTTTGAGCCTATCGTGTGAAAAACTCTATTCCTAAGGGTTAGACACACCATTGTGGCTTTCTATACCAAATTTGGTGATCTAACTTGGTCTAAAACTCTAATTTGAAGAATCTTTCTGCTCAAAAACCATAGTTCACACGAATGGGCCGTCTGCACGAATGACCTAGTCCGTTCGCACGAATAGCCTATTTCACTTGTATGAATAGCCTTCATTCGTATATCTCTCTATTTGCACCCCATCACATTCACATCTCACCTTCATTCATACCCTTTATCATTCATATTACCCATCGATTCGCCTTAGTTCTTCATTATGCCCTTCATTCGTATTTTTCATTCTATTCGTACCCGTCATTCGTGGGACTCTATTCCATTTGCTCAAGTTGAGTGAAAATTTTCTTAAGTGTCAAATCAGTTTGTACCTACTGCTATGGATGACTTTGCACTCATGGCTAATCAAAACCAAATGAGTCAAAACCTTTCGCTAACTGAGACAGAGACATGAAACTCAAAAAAGCTGCAAAGTTGTTATCTTTGGTTGACTATCCCCATTTGAAATATAGATTTGAGATTCTTATAAATAGAGTGGACACAAATCTATGGATGATGATTAAGAGTGGATATGTCAGACTATTAAATTAATATGGATCTCTCATACTTGTCACAAGGCTCACTGAACCTCAAAGGAAGGCTTATGACTATGAGAAGAAGGCTTATGCCATTTTGTCCCAGTCCATAGCAACTGATATTTTCCATCAGCTCAGACAGTTCACTTCTTCCAAGTCATCGTGGGATGCTGTTCAACAACGCTGTGAAGGCAATGACGCTCTAAAAAACATAAATTCTATGGCCTTGAATAAAGAATTTAATAGCTTCGTGTATGTTGGAAATGAATCTTTGGATGCCCTGATTGCTCGGTTTTTTCATATATTGAGTGAACTTTACAATCATAAGGTAAAGACCTCTACTCAAGAAAAGATCCAATGTCTTGCCAATGCACTTCCTCAAGAATGGGACGCATTCCTCAAGAATGGGACGCATTCCTCATGGTACTAAAGAAGAGTGAGATGCTCGCACAATGGACATCAACGAATTCATTTAAAAGCTAAAGGAGCAGGAAATTGAAAACAAATGGAAAGCTAAGAGGGGAGCTCAAGTTCAAGACCCATCAGTGTACTAGTCTTCCCCAACATCAAATGTGACTCCTAATCACGCCCCATTGAGAACGGATTTTGTTACAAGCACTTCCGAAGCCCCAAGTTCAAGCAATATCAACATTGTCCAACCAGCCTTTACTTCTGAATCTCATACTCATTCTGATAAGAACCCATCATTCATCAAGTTAAAATCTGACAACTTTGATAAAGTATAAGTGGAAGTAGCATAGGAGAACATGGGACTGTTGTTAGCTCTTGTGAGTTCATTAATGGATTGCTTATATGTCTAATTGGCAATCCTTATTTGACCAATGAAGGTTATGCACTGATTGATCAAGATAATATGGGAAGAATAGACATCATGTTGGCACTAGCAAGTGTAGACAGAAGAGCAAAAGATCTTGTGAGACGAACATGGAAGGACATCAACCTCAACAAAAACTCAAAATTTGGCTTTAGTATGTCTCTAGTTACTTGTTACAATTGTGGAGAAAAGGGTCACTTTGCCAGACAGTGCGACAAGCCAAAGAAGATGGGCAATAAGAACCCATTCCCAAATTAAATATCTTCTTCATCAAACTTTCAAAAACGACTGGTGCCCATTGAGACGGCTTGTTAGCCAACTTATTCAAATGCAAACAAGGCTCTCATGGTCCAAAGTGATGAAGGAGAAAACAGGGAGTTCAGATTCAATTCTGACAGTGCAGGCAAGCAGAAGGCTTGTATTGCTAAGTAGAGAGAGGATGAAGAAGTTGAGTTTGAGCATGATGTGAAAGAGGGTCCATGAAGAAGAAGGATCAACTGGAGGAAACATCAAACTCAGAAGGTGAGAGCATTTTTGATTCTGAATGTCAAGAAGGAATAGATGATGACTCTAAGGATCAACACAACATATAATTTGCTTTGATGGTTGACATTGCATCTTCTTCTTAGGTAGTGTAGGTAAAAGATGATTGTCTATCCTTTAACTCTAGATTTTCAAGTGTATTGACCTTGAAAGTAAGGTCCTGGCATATCGAGAGCACAATGCTGCTCTCATTAGTGATATCAATCAGCGTATTGAAGCAAATCGAGTTTTAAAATCAAATAAAAAAGATTTCACAGCTAAAATTGAGACCTTGAACAAACAAATACATGAGATTTAGATTACTATGTTGAATAAGGAAGATGCCATCAATTTTTATCTCAACACCATTAATGAGACCAAGAAGAAGTTGGCAATCGTTGAGTGTGATTATGAGACCTTATATCGTAACCTCATGAGCTATGAGAGTTCATCTTACATTATTGAGCATATGATGAACATTTGCCCAGATCAGAAAATGAAAGGAAAGGAATCTGTTACAACAAGTGCCCTTCATCTGTGTTGAACTTTTTTGTGAACTATCCAAATGACAATAACATCAAAAATTTTCAAGTCAAAACTCCTCTGGTCGTATATCCAATCAGAGTTAATTCAAACTGTGATTATTGTCATCTGAACAACAGTATATGGACGGCATTGTTGAAGACTAGGTCTCTGATTCTGAGGATGACCTACTTTTGTCCTCTAGGGCTACTACTCTTGACAGTCATACTCCTTGTGTCAAGAAAGTAAACTTTGTTACATCAAAATCAGAGACTACTTCCTTGACATCTAAATTCTCAAAAGGCATTAATTCAGTGAGGGCCTCTCAGTACAGTGATGAGAAATGGTCCAAAAAGTTGGATAATCCTACTTTTACTAGCAATAAAAGGCCAGGATTGGAGGCTTAGAGAAATCAATCAAACTGTTTAAAGAAACCCATTATTTTCAATCACAACAAACAGACATCAAATGAACAATTTCCAAAAATAAATTTTGATAAAACACAATTTTCTTCAAAGGTTAACGACAGGAGAACATGCTATGAATGTGGTGCACCGGGGCACATCATATGAAATTGCCCTCATGTGATTAGGAAACGACCTGCACCATATAGAAAGGCCAATCTGTCTCCTGAGAAAGGTCAAATCAGTCAGGAAATCTCTCCCAGTTAAATCCAGATATCCAACTGCACCCAAAATTCAGGATAAGGGAAGAAAGGTAATTTTGGAATCAGGACACACCCATAGACACACCCATAACTGCTTATGTCCAGCCATCTAAGTCCTCTTTAGTTTATCTAAAGCATTCTCCAAAGAAAAACACAACTTGGAAAGCAAAATCATCTGACACTTCAACACCTCAAAATCATAAAAATGAAAACCTTCTAGTCAAAATGACTTCTGATGAACAGTGGATTGACATGACAATCCTTGACTTATTCGGTCAACCTAGGACTTTAAAGGCTTGAGTTCCCAATCTCAACTAATTGTTTGTGTTTGTGTAGGTTACCCTAAATGCTGCTTTTAACAACACTTGGATTGTTGATAGTGGGGCATCAAGGCACATGACTCGTGACATATCTCTTTTTTCAAATATCAATCTAATCAGAGGAGGATATGTGGCTTTTGCTGGTGATAAAGGTGGATTCATTACCGGCGAAGGCATTCTTTCAAATGGTCAAGTTTCTTTTGACAAATTGAAGTACATGAAATAACTTGAGAGCAATCTTCTTTCCATGTCACAAAGTTGGGACAAAAAGTACAGAGTGTTGTTCGATGATACAAAATGTACATTCTCAAAAGAGACATTTTAATTCCTGAAGACCGGATCCTGATTTCAGCTCCGAGGAAACAAGATCGGTATGTTCTCATCCTGGCCATATCTTCAACCACATCTTCTTCTGTGTCGTGTTTCATGTCCAAAGCTACTACGAAGGCTTACATCCTCTGGCATAAGAAGATGGGCCCTTTAAGTCTAAGGAAGACGAACCATCTTGTTCATAAACAATCTGGTTGATGGTGTTACTCTAAAGAATTTCAAATTGTCTGATGTTTGCATTTCATGTAAGAAGGGAAAGCAAACCAAGCGGTCTTATAGATCAAAGAAGGTTCACTCTATGACTGTTGCACTTAAGCTTCTCCACATGGATTTGTTCGGTCCTATCAGCCGCAAGAGTATCGCTGGTGATCAATGCTGCCTGGTTATCACTGATGAGTTTTTCAGATATTCTTGGGTCTTTTTCATGAAGGAGAAATCAGAGACTTTTGATTGCATACAAGTTCTTGATATCCACATATAACAGGAATCAGATGGCCGACATATCAGTGAGTAACCAATGTGAAACTATTCATAGCAATGTGAAAACAGTTAGGATTAGTTGAGTCTGTTTGTGAGAACGTACAATTCAAACAACAGATCAGTATCGTTTTCGAACAATGAACTGACAGAGTGTTTGCGTGGGTGACGATTCACACATACATATCTGTGAGTTTAACATTCTGAACGACAACTAAACAGTAGAAAACTAAATCAGAAAGTGAAACGTACTATCGTATTCGTACAGTTAGCGCTCAGTACAAAAACGCGCGTAAGTTACGTTTTCTGACGAAACGGCGAAAATAAACGGTTACGAACTTTAAAATAATAAAAATAAAATAAAAATAATACTTATTAGAAATTACAACTTAAAAAGATTTAAGGGGTTAAACTATTTTTATAAAACTATACGTAATTAACGTTAAGTAACGAAACCACGCGAATTAACTCGACCGATCGAAACCGAACACGCGGGTAAACACCCAGGTTATAAAACCCCACTCCTTCTTCTTCCCTTTCATTTTGCTGCAGAGAAAAAAATCCGTCTTCCTCTCTCTAAATTCGTTCTCTCCCTCTCTATTCTCTCTCAAGCTTCTCACACACTCCACCATAGTTAACGACCACCAAATTTCGCATTCTTGGTGTCTAAACGACCCTCTCAACGAGTAGAACAAGGAAGTACAAATGATCTAATCCAAAACGAACTCATTTGGACTGAAATCTAGAGAGAAGTTGCGGTTGGTTGTGGGTTTTCATCATCTTTGAGATATGAACTTGTAACGTATTTTTATCCTTTCAAAACACTTAGATTCTGCACAAGAATGGGTTAGGAACATCATAAACATGTTAGTTCAATGTTTGGAATGATAATTCACGGGTTCCCGCCTTTGGTTCTCCTTAATAATCTCAAGGGGGATCCGAAGGATAAGTAATAGGTTCCACTTTTGGTTTTCTTTAAAGACCTAACGGGGGATCCTCAGCTTAGTTCGACAGGTTCCCACTTTTGGTTTTCTTTGAAGACCTAACGGGGGATCTTCAGCTTAGTTCCAAAGGTTCCCACTTTTGGTTCTTCTTTGAAGACCTAACGGGGGATCCTCAACTTAGTTCGACAGGTTCCCACTTTTGGTTATTCTTTGAAGACTTAACGGGGGATCCTCAGGTTAATTCACAGGTTCCCATTTTTGGGTCTTCTTCAACACCTTATGGGGGATCCTAATCCCAGACAACAGCTTTCCCTTTTTGGTTCCTGTACAACACCTTATGGGGGATCCTAATCCCAGACAACAGGTTTCCCTTTTTGGTTCCTGTACGACACCTTATGGGGGATCCTACGGTTAATTCACGAGTTCTCTCTTTTGATTCTAGTACGATACATATTAGGGGAACTTTCTTAAACCCAACTTTGAGCATCTAAGTTAGCCTTCATTTATGTTGGGTTAAGTTTTATTAGAGATAACATCATAAAACTAATTAGTTACAAACATAGTAACTTGCTAAAGGGATCCTTTGGACACTTAGTCGATACGCACAATTCCCATCATAACTCTTAAACATATACTAATGTTAGTAATGTGAACAAAAACAAGTCAAACACGGGTTGAACTCAACATCATTGCAACAAGAGTGAGCTTGTGCATTCCTCGAGTCTTAGTCAACCACTATAACATCCAGGTGAGTTCATACGTCCCTTTTCTAATCTTTTTGATTTTAAATTGCGTGGCTGGGAAACATGCTAATTCTTTTATCTACTTAAAAGCTTTTGTACAATATTTCATTTTTCTATAATATTGATTTAACTTTATTATCACATATCATTTCATGTATGCTTGTGTGTTTATGACATGTTTGACATATCAAGGGTGAATCATGATAACATAACTTCATGATTTCATCAAATTAAAAGAATAACATAAGCTATATGATTAAATCTTATAACACTATGTTATTTTTACAAGAATGAACAGGAGATAACACGAAGACAAATACAAGTGACATCACGAATGATAATCATGATAACATCATTTTATGATGATAATATCATTCACCACAATTGTTAACATCGTGTAATAACACCAGATCTTATAACACATTGTTAAAACTATGAGAACACATAACACTGAGAACAGGTTACATTGAGACAACAACATTTGGGAACACAATCAATAATTACTATTAAGACTGTTTGTATTATATCACAACAATCATGTGTTCATGAGATCATGTCCAGTCGTAAGTCCCTTACAAGTAAATCGTTTACTAGTTAATTTAGTGAGACTAAACCGACGATAGAGTAGTGGTACCATAGGTTTGACAAACCGCCGGGGAGTGAGGTCAGTACGTTGATCATATGTTGTTATCATCGGCCGGTATCATACGACCAGTAATAGGGCTGTATCAGTCAGGTTTGGTAAACGACACAAGGTGATATTAATCTACAGAAACTAATTGTAATTAAATCCTTCGATCCTATTAACTGGTAGACTGAGGAATTGATTTTCTCTCAAGCCATATTACTAGCAATAGTTTCGTTGAAGGCAATGAATCTATGAGAACACAAATGGGATAGAGATAAATTGGAGGCATTGTGGTCTGATTACGTGAGGTCGACAATGGGTCCCATTTATGCTCTATACATTTAGGCCAAGTCCAACACCGATGATTTAAGTAATATTTCTTTAATTAAAAGTAAATTATAGTTAACCCTTCACTTGAGAGAATAATAACATGGATAAGATTTAATAAATCTGTTTTCCTTAAAACACTGAGGGATTATCATCACTTAGGTTTTGATAACTTACTTGCCTCAAACACCTTTACTCTATTATAATAACAATGTAGGCGATGAATACATATGGGTTGAATACCAAATGGGTGGAACTCATGTGAGAAAGAATGGGTATCCATAGTTGTGTTTATAAGTGGTGTTAAATTCAATCAGACATGTGGTGGGATGTCGGCTGGGGCTTGTCCCCTACGTATGCCCTATATTTGTGCATGCTTGATTTGGATGAAATAGTATTTGTAAGTATAACTATGGATAGGACATTTTGTGAGATAGATGAGACAGTTATCAATGCGACTTGTGTATGACATTGTGATTGTGAATGACAATAAATCAATTGTTTTTAATCACTAAACTTATGAACTCACCAACCTAGTGTTGACTTTCTTTAAAATGCATGTTTTCTCAGGTGATGAACAGGTCTAGATTACAAGCAGCAGGATTAAGCTAGTGGACTTTAGAAGAGACCTAGCTTACTTTTGTGATATGCATTATTTTGATTGACAAAACTTTGAATCATCTTTTGTAAATCTTGTGCAGATACAAGATAGAAACTCAATAATTCTTTTTGGGTAGATTTAGTTAGTTAAATTATGAACATGTACTGTATAATTTAACTTTGTAATTCTATATCAATGTCATGTTAGCATTTCTCATTATATATCATGTGCCATGTAAACAATCTGATCACTATGATTATCACCCGATATCGCGCCTCGGGAACTTTCCGCTCGACGGGAAAGTCGATCCAGCCCGCCGGCTCGGGGTGTGACAGATTGTTGTTAGAGCCATGGTTATAGAGAAATATAGGTCATATTACTTAAACGGTTTGGTTTAGACTATAACCTAGGGACCTTTCATGTGGAGAACATATGACTTAGGATTTTGCTTCCATACGTCTTCTGCATTTGATCATTGCACTAACTGATATTCTTTTGTCATGATCAGAATGCTGCCAAGAAGACCTCCGCCTTTGTTACCACCACCAAATTCACCTCCACATTCAGCAACACCATCACCACCTACATCTCCTACACCTCCTCCTCCGCATACTCCACCTCACCAACAACCACCCAACCATGAGTTAGATCCGACTACAATCGCACTGGCCACTCTGCTCACCAGTCAGCTGAGGGAAGTGATTCCCGACATGATGAACCGGATTAACACCAACAATGGAAACAGTAACAGCAACTTAACTGGTGAGGGCAGCGGAAACACCAGACATTAGCAAGATTACTCCTACAAGAACTTTGTAGGATGCAAGCCACCAGCATTCAGTGGCAACGAGGGAGCCATCGGCTTGATCCAATGGATCGAGAAGATGGAGACGGCCCTCGACATCAGTGGTTGTCCTGAGCAGCACAAGGTGAGGTATGCTGCGGGCTCGTTTAACAAGCGAGCTCTTACACGGTGGAATTCCCAGGTGCAGACCAGGGGAAAAAATGAGGGATTGTCTATGCCTTGGGAAGAATTTAAACTATTGCTGAGGGCAGAATTTTGCCCGAGAAATGAGTTGAAGATGGTTGAGACTGAACAGCTCAACCATGTCATGATAGGTGCTGGGCATCTAGCCAACACCACCAGATTCCATGATTTAGCAACATTGGCACCGAATATAGTGCCAACAATGGAAAAACGGATCGAGCGGTACGTCGGGGGACTACCGGATTGTATCCAAGGGCATGTGATTTCTGCCCACCCAACTACCTTGGAAATGGCTGTTACACAGTCGGCAACATTGACCGATGTGATGGTTGCCTCCGGGGCACTGAAGAAAGAAGCTGAAGCAGCCAAAGCTGGAACATCAAAAAAGCCGGATAGACATCCGGCTAAGAAATAGAAGGTGGTCAGGAACTTTGCTACGACCACTCATGTTCAACAAGCTACACAACGACTGCCTCAACAGATCAAGTGGCTGTATACTGGCATGGCTCCTCAATGTACAAAGTGTCAGGAAGATGCCTACTACTATTGCTGATAATAGGTCTTGCTACAACTGTGGCGAGCCTGGACCTTTCTCGCGGGATTGCCCCAAGAGAATCCCACAAAGGGCTCCGGTGGCTAGAGGACGGGCCTTTCAGATTGGAGCTGCTGCTGCACGACAAGACCCTAATGTGGTCACTGGTACATTTTTCTTATCTGATTTTTATGCATCTATATTATTTGACACTGGTGCGGATCAGAGTTTTATCTCATCCGACTTTGCATGCCAACTGAATCACGTTGAGGAAACATTGGACTCCCCTTATATCATCGAGGTAGCAAATGGAAAACAGATAACAGTTGACACAGTACTTAGGAACTGTCCATTAACACTTGACGAGCATACATTTTCCATTGATTTGATACCAATGGAATTGAGCAGTTTCGATATCATTATCGGAATGGATTGGTTATCTCTTAACAGGGTTGAAATTATCTGTTCCGAAAAGCTATTACGTATTCCAGTGGAGAACAATCAGGTGTTGGAAATTCATGGAGATCAAGAAAATCGTAGTGTCAAATTAATATCATGTATGAAGGCACACAAGTGCCTAAGGAAACAGTGTATCGTATTCCTAGCTCACGCGTCGAGAAAGACAAGAAGACAATCAAGATTCAAGATGTACCAGTTGTGAAAGATTTTGCGGACGTATTTCCGGATGATTTACCGGGATTGCCACCTGAGCGATCGGTGCAATTTCGAATCGACTTGATTCCGGGGGCAGATCCTGTGGCTAAGTCTCCTAACAGAATCGCACCATTAGAAATGCAGGAACTGTAAGATCAATTACAAGAATTACTAGACAAAGGGTTCATCAGACCGAGTTTCTCACCATGGGGAGCTCCGGTTCTATTTGTCAAGTAAAAGGATGGGTCCTTTAGAATGTGTATTGATTATAGAGAGCTTAACAAACTTACCATCAAGAATTGGTACCCATTACCGAGGATTAATGACCTATTTGATAAGTTACAAGGAGCTCAGTATTTCTCAAAGATAGACCTGCGTTCAGGTTATCACCAGCTCCGGATTCAAGAGGAAGAGATACCCAAGACGGCATTTCGTACTCGATGTGGTCACAATGAGTTCATGGTAATGCCATTAGGATTGACGAACGCACTGGCGGTGTTCATGGATCTTATGAACCGGGTGTGCAAGCCGTACCTAGATCGGTTCGTTATTGTATTTATTGATGATATACTGATCTACTCAAAGAGTGGGAAGGAACATGAGCAACATCTCAAGACGATCTTGGAACTCTTAAAGAATGAACAACTCTATGCCAAATTCTCCAAGTGTGAATTTTGGTTGAGAGAAGTTCAGTTCTTGGGTAACGTGATTAACAGTGATGGAATTCACGTGGATCCTGCCAAGATTGAAGCAATCAAGAACTGGGACGTGCCCACAACACCTACTGAGATCAGATCATTTTTGGGTTTGGCTGGATATTATAGGAGATTCATTTCGAATTTCTCTAAGATAGGCTTGCCACTCACAAAGCTAACCCAGAAAAGCGAACCATTTGTGTGGACTCAGAAACAGGAAGAAGCATTTCAAACACTGAAACAAAGATTGTGCAATGCTCCAATCTTAACACTCCTAGAAGGCAATGATGACTTTGTTGTTTATTGTGATGCTTCCCATCAGGGACTCTGTTGTGTTTTAATGCAATGGGACAAAGTCATTGCCTATGCATCACGGCAGTTGAAGATCCATGAGAAGAATTACACGACGCATGACTTGGAATTGGGAGCTTTTGTCTTTGCTCTACAGATTTGGAGGCATTACCTTTAGGGTACCAAATCCACAATTTTCACGGATCACAAGAGCTTACAGCACATATTTGATCAAAAGGAGCTGAACATGCGGCAGAGATGTTTGGTCGAGCTCCTGAATGATTATGACTGTGTGATCAAATACCATCCGGGCAAAGCTAATGTTGTGGCTGATGATTTGTGCCAGAAGGAAAGGGTCAAGCCTTTGCGCGTTAGAGCATTGGGAATGACCGTGCAAACAAGCCTGAGAGATCAAATACTACAAGCACAACAAGAAGCGGTAGGAACGAGCTTGATTGTGGAGCCAAGAAACAGTTTGAGACAAGAAAAGACGGGGTTATTTATTTCTAGGATCGTGTATGGATCCCGGCAGTCGATGAACTTCGGAAACTCATTCTTGACGAGGCCCGCAAAACACGATATTACGTTCATCCTGGTGCCGATAAGATGTACCAAGATCTGAGGTCACATTATTGGTGGCCAGGTATGAAAAAGGATGTGGCAACTTATGTTGGTAACTGCCTTACTTGTGCCAATGTCAAGGCAGAACACCAGAACCGTCAAGTTTGCTGGAACAACCAGAAATACCACAATGGAGGTGGGAACAAATAGCTATGGATTTTATTACCATGCTACCCCGTACTTCCAGCGGAAATGATTCTATATGGGTTATCATTGACTGGTTGACCAAGTCCACACATTTCTTACCAATTCGGGAAAACTACAAGATGGAAAAACTAGCAAGACTTTATGTCAATGAAATAGTAGTGTGACACGGTGTGCCACTATCTATCATTTCAGACCGGGACAGTCGATTTACATCACGGTTCTGGCAATCATTGCAACAATCCTTAGGGACAAGCGTAAGCTTGAGCATCGCTTACCATTCACAAACGGACGGTCAAAGCGAGCGAACAATTCAAACCCTGGAGGATATGTTGAGGACATGTGTCCTGGACTTTGGTGGAAGTTGGGACAATCATTTATCACACATTGAGTTCTCCTACAACAATAGCTACCACAACAGTATCGGATGTGCTCCGTTCGAAGCATTGTATGGTAGAAAATGTCGATCTCCAATTAGTTGGACCGAAGTGGGAGATAACAGAATCACTGGGCCTGAATTTATTCAGGAGACTACTGATAAGATAGCTCAGATTCAACAAAGACTACAAGCAACACGTAGCCGCCAAAAAAGTTACGCAGACAAACGGCGAAAGCCCTTGGAATTCCAGGTGGGTGACTGAGTCATGTTGAAAGTATCCCCATGGAAACGTGTGGTTCGTTTTGGGGCTAAGGGCAAGTTAGCACCAAGGTATGTCAGAACGTTTGAGATAACTCAACGGATTGGTCCTGTAGCATACATAATCAGACATCCTGATGAACTCAACGGGGTACACGATGTGTGTAGGACCTAGCAGGAGGTAGGAAACAATCCGGTTCCAATGGATATCTGCTCGACAGCCTATGGAATAGTGCGAAATCCTATTCCAGGGTTTTCCAATCGAAACCAACAGAAACCGTGGTGATCCGAAGGTGTAGGATGAACGTTTGACGCTAGATCGAACACCACGGGTTGAGAATCGAACTTGGACAGCAAGAACCGCTCAAATCTTCTAGGGTTTAACACTGGAGTGCTCTGGGAAGAAAGAGGGCTCGAGAAAGTTAAGCTTGAGAAAGTTTGAACTTGTATATATAGGATGTCATCATTCGCCCGAATGAGTGGCCCAAGCAACTCATTCGGCGAATGACTCAGCCGAATGGACAGGTAAATCGAATGTGTCATTCGGCGAATGACTCATTCGTTCGCCTAAGTCATTTTGTAAGTGTTCATTCGGCCGAATGGCTTCATTCCTAGAGCCATTCGCCTGAATGGGAGTATAAGATATATTAACTCAACTTTAAACATAATCAAACATAATCAATGATAAACATTAAGAACACTATATAGAAAGACAACTTCCATTAATATCATAAACTTTATACATAAGGTTAATACAAAGTAGAACTAGGGACATTTAATGCATCTACAAACTCCCCCTTGGACCTAGTTCACTCCTTGGAAGTGTCTTTCTTGAAATGTTTGTCGGAAATGGCTTTCCAATCTGCTCCAGCATGTATCCTGAACACCATACATATATGAATGACTCTCATGAACTGCATGGCTTGTTCTATGTCGGCAACATCGAAGAACATATGATGGAAGTACATAATCTAGACATCACTGTGAGACAGATTGGTCGACCACATCGGATCCAATAAACGTTCAGTCTCCCATTTCTTGTCTTTGCACATCACAATTACAGCCTCTCCAGTACGCCCGTCATAATACCACCATCGGAAGCCTTCCAAAAAGTCTTGACGCATCTTCCTCAACGGAATCTCCTTCATGACTTTAGGAGGAAGCCACTTCAGGATCACTTTATGCTTATGGGTATGTCCATCTATCTATGGCAAGTAATATATTTCAGGTTTCTAAGGCCTGAAGTTCACCCACGTCTTTCTATACTCATATTGTAGCTGTCTGGAGAACCAAGCTGACATCCCTAAGCCATCGCTGTATAACATCTTCAAGCACGCAAGTGATTGACTTCGAATCCTGGCAGCGTCTTGAAATCATGTGGATGCTTGAAATAATCAAATCCCTTTTCTCTTTTTACATCATAGCATCCCAAGTCATGAAAGTATGCCCAGCTAAGAATCTGACCTCCAGCCTTGTAGCCTTTGTTCCTATAGACTTTAGTGTGAGTTGCTGGCATCTTCACAGTACTCTACTTCTTCAAAGTTTCCCAATACGCTTTCCACTCTTCTTTACTTTGTTGAATGTCATCAGCTGAAGACTTACCAACACTGACTTGTTCTTCTACATATCTGCTCAGTATCTCTTCAGTGGCTTGATCAAAGAGGTCAGTGAAAGTTGGTAGATCGCCCTCAGCCGATGTATAGTTTGCATTTTCCTCCTCTGTGATGTCTTCCAGGATAACTTCATCAACATCATCAAAAAATTTTGGAGACGGCTCATCCAAAACCGGAGCTGAGGTGTCATCGATCACAACCTCGTCAGGATTCAACTTGAACAGCTCGGCAATCTGGTCTTTGGATAAGCAATGGATAATCTCCCCCTCCTCTTTACCGTAGCTCACTGAGTGCTGTATGATACCCTGAGCGTCTAAAATCATAGTAAGTGTCTCATCCAATCGACGTCTCAAGGGCACAGCTTCAACTTCGTCAGTAGATGCAAGTTCTTCAGTGTAAGTAGGAGGCGGAGAAGGAGCTTTAGCACTCTTATCGTGCTTTGTCTTTGTGCGTATCTCAGGAGGAGGGGCTTGGTCATAATCATCATCAGAAATAGAAGAACCAGCAGACCCGCTTCCAGACCCATCCTGATCATCACCATCAGAGTCATCATCTTTATCTGACTCTTCATAATCAACCTTCTCCTCATCAGATTCCTCTTCTTCTTCTTCATCTTCTTCTTTTTCTTTTTCTTCATCTGAATCACCGAAGATAGCTACAGTGCCTTGAATCCTTGGAGTGCCCTCTTTAAAACTTTCAACAAGCTCAGCAAGTCGGGCATTTTCAGCTTCCAGGACAAGGATACGGTCACTGAAATCAGTGGCAGTCAGAGCCAACTGATTGTGCTCGTCAATGTATTTCAGCAGTTGTTCCCCCAGTTGAGCTAATCTTGCTCTCAGATCTGCCCTTTGATCTGCAGCTTGAAGCAACAAAGTATCCTGCTCAGTTATCCTCTGAGTGAGCTGAGCAATCAGTAACTCCTGCTCTCTGTTCTTCTTCTCTTGCTCTAGGTTCCTTTCCATCAACCTAAGGACCATACTGTTCAGTGTGCTCAGCTGCTCGACAACTGAAACAGTACGTATAATCAGATTAGCTCGAGTGGTGGAAGGACTAGCAGAGGCGGTAGTGTAAATAGGAGCATGAGCACCAGAGGTGGTCAGAGGGGCAACAGTAGACACGGTAGAACGTGTCGGAACAGCCCTTGACCTGGCCAGTGAAGAAACTGCAACTGCTGCCACTGATGTAACAGTCATTGTAGCAGCAGTCGACAGTTCTGACCTCCTCTGAAAAAGAAACCTAGCCCTTTTCCTCTTGCCGGAGGGAGATGATGTGGACTGAACTACAGCAGCAACAGACACAGCTGCAGTGGCTGTAACAGAAGAAGTGCATGGAGGAGGAGACAGGTCAAACTCTGGGATAAAAAAAGGATCAGTAATCTCTTCAAGCTCAGCTTCACTACGTCTCTTCCTCTTCTTTATCAGTCTACCTACCACCCATACATCTTGAAAGTCGTCATCAGGAGTGTCCTCTGAATCTGAACTCTTAGCACCTTCACCTCTAGCCTTACTACCTTCATCCTCTGATTCATCTGAATCCTCCTTGTCTTCTGCAGAGGTAGTACCAGTCATATCAAATGGAATAGAAACTGTTGCTGTAGTACTGGCTATAAAGTCCATATCCATTAAAGATTCTATATCAACATCATCATCATCTACAATGGATGTACCAACTCCAGGACCAGTGCTCACACCAACTGCACCAACATCCAACATACCAGCCTCAACCATACTAACACCAGCAGTAGTAACAATGACATCAGAAGCAGCACTAACACCAACAGTACTCACACCAACACTAACACCACTAGCACCACCTCCTACATCACCGGCCCCACCATCTCCATCATCATCACCCTCATCACCAAGAACAACAATATCTTCCATTTCGGAGTCTGAGTCATCGTGCCTCCATCTCCTACCAACTGGAGCTATATAATCTGGTCTCAGAAGATGACCAAACAATGTTCGCACTGGAGGCTTCCTCTCCTTCCCTCTATAAGACATCACTCTGTTTAGAGTGATATCACTCATGTGCTCTAGACGAATAACATCAGTGCTGATCTTCGGCAAGTCAGGCAACTGAGCATCAATAATCTGCTGGAGGAACCGAGGGTACATAAGAAACTTCTTATCTCCCTTGAGCACGACATTTTCCTTCATGTGGGTGAAAATCATCTCTGAAAAGTTGAAGGGCCTGTTCAGCACCAAGGCAACGAATGCACACTGAATACTCTCCCTCATATCATCAAAACCACCTCTCCTAGAGCCCAGGCAGTGAATAAGCACACGCGCTAGATACTTGAACTATGGAGACATGAATGCTTTGTTGAGCATCCCAGCTCCAATATCACCTTCATACTTGCACCGCATAAAACATCCACGAACCAAGTAGCGGTCAAGTAGAATCGGCTGATCTGGTGTGTCCTGAAAACCACATATCCTCCTGATATGCTCAGCAGAAATAACTACATCATGGCCTAGCACCTTGCCCCTGATGACTGGTGGCTCAACCTCGCAGTCAATGTCAGCAGATCTCCAGAAATCCTGCTGATGAGACTGATAGGGCACATGAACAGTAGAAATAGCAGCAAAGATCCTGGAACACCTCAGAAAGGTAATAATCTCAGTGAAGTGACGGGTATTCACCGTGGTGAGATCCAGGTGAGCACAAATGTTGTTCTTCGTCACTGATTTGTATCTAGCCATACTGAAAAATAAAGAAATACACATGTTAGTACAATTCAGTTGATCAGTAGAATCAAATCAGAACAATTAACAAGTATATCATTTGGCCGAATGTAATTGATTTGGCCGAATGATCCTTGGTCGAATTAACATATTAACCGAATGAGTCATTCTGTCGAATGAGTCATTATGCTGAATTAGTCATTCGCCGAATATGTCATTCGCCGAATGAGCTTCATTCTCGGAATGAGCCATTCGCCGAATGGCGTCATTCGGTTGACTGTTGATATTCAAACTCCAATTGTTAAATTTTCAAATCAGTGCATAAAAATCATACACCCATACTCAGAAACGACCGATTAACACTATTAAAACAAGACTAATGAGGTTTCAAGTTCATTTTGTCCATTTATTTTGAAGCGACAAGTTAGAACCCTAAATCCCTAGAACCGGTCCTATTTCCGGTGATTCCACTGTCAAAAATCGTTTATCTTGGATCCACCGGTACCTGAGATGATGAAGAGATGAAGTATGAGTATTTTGGTGAGTGAATCGAAGGACAATCAGAAAAACTAGTACGAGGTGTGATTTGGGCGAATAACACACAGTTAAGGGCGAGAGAATGAGAATGGGAGAATGGGGTAGTTCGGCCAAAACAAATGTTTAAATAGTAACAGTCATTCGCCGAATGAGTCTAGCGAATGAACTGTTTTGCCCCAAAATCATTCGGCCGAATGAAATCCAAACTCAATGTTCATTCGGCGAATGAATCAAACGAATGACTTCCTTCGGCCCAGGTTGATTCGGCCGAAAGACTCATTCGTGGGAATGAAGTCAGTCGATCGAATGAGTCATTCGTTATGTTCATTCGTACGAATGAGACCTTGCACTCACAAACACAACTTGATTTCAAAGTTTAACATTATGATCTGTTAAATTGGTGCCATTATGAAGATAAGTCTGATGGAGGATGGATTCAAATATGACAAACATCTGAAGCTACAAATGATCATCTAAAAACAAATTTTGAAAATAGAAGCTTTTTTTGTGTTTTTCTGTAACAAAGTACAGCTGTACAAGTAGCAACTAATAACAAAGAAAGACATATTTTTGTGAGAAGTCTATTGAGAAAATAAAACATACACCTAATCACATCAAATCAACATCACTGAATGTTCCACTTCGAACACATTAGTCTGATGATATGATTACTGATATATTTGTCCATTTTAAGCTTTACAATACAAAACTTCTAAACTAATTTAATGATTACTCATGTTTTCTGACTGAGTTACCCATTTTATTTAACCAACACAGATCAAAAACAGTTTGTAACTCATCTCTGCACAGCTTAGAACCTAACATCATAAATTCTATAAGGTTCCAATTTATTTTCTTTTTGTATTCTTCTTTTGTCTCTCATGTTCAACACATTCTCATGGAAGGCTTCAGCTAGGTCTTTACAAAGCAGTATGGCACGTATACAGACCTGTGTTGACATGATTGACATGTTCTATCCAAATGGTCGTCTTCAGCTAGGTCTTTACAAAGCAATATGGCACGTGTATGGAATCGAACTTTATTTATTTTTGTATTTTCACAAGCTTAATACGAGCTTGATTTTATTTTATTTCCTTATGATTCAATCATTCTCATCTGAATGGACGGCCTCAGCTAGGTCTTTACAAAGCAATATGGCACGTGTACAGATTTGAATTCATGAATCATTGGAAACCTTATTAGATCTATGATGACAAGTGTATGCCTGATTTGAGTCAAAAACTATTTCTCACTTAGCTGATTTTCTAAAACAGATCCCACAAATTAGACTTTCTAAGTTATCACAAATTGTTTATACATTTTGTAAAGTCGGCCTATCAGTACATCAATTCACAATTCTCATGTGTTTTCAGCTTATGCATTCACCTTATCTTTTTAAGACATGATAGATTAATACATTACTTTCCCAAAGAAGACTTACTAATTTTTATAAGTTTTAATTGTTTTTGTACTTTTCAAATTTTTAAATGTTTTTGGTTTTTCAAATAACCTACTTTTTCTCCCCCAAAAACCTAAAAAAGAAAATTTTTTGAGTTTTTGATGAGATATATGAAATAACAGAAATGCTTAATAATGAAAAATAAAACAAAATAAAACTAACTAATAAAATCGATGATCATTTGCTAGTTTCAGATGAAGGAAGGACTTCATCCTTTTGAAAAACACCATTAGCCGATGGCAGATATAAGAATCTGGTTTATCAAAAGCTTTTGTAAAAAGATCGGCTTTCTGGTGATCGGTGTGTATTTTAACAACATCGATGAGTTTCTTTTCAAAACAATCACGTATGAAGTGATATGTGATATCGATGTGTTTGGTTTTCGATAGCTGGACTGGATTCTTAGTGACAGCTATGGTGGCAATATTATCAACATAAATAGAGTGTTAGAAAAACGTAACCCATAGTCCCTGAGTTGCAGTTGTATCCATATGATTTGTGAACAACAACTAGCAGCAAACAATGTATTCAGCTTCACAGGTTGAAGTAGACACCGATGTCTGCTTCTTGCACTGCCAGGTAACTAATCGGGTTCCAAAGAACTGACATCCCGTAGACGTTGACTTGAAATCCCTCTTGCATCCACCATAGTCAGAATCATTGTAAGCAGTAAGCTCAAAGTTATCATCATTAGGGTACCATAAACCAAGATCAGGAGTACCCTTCAGATAACGCATAATCCTCTTCACAGCAATCATATGTGATATTCTTGGTTTGGACTGATAACGAGCACACAAGCATGTGGCAAACATGATATCTGGCCGAGAAGCAGTGAGATACATAAGAGACCCAATCATTCCTCGGTACAGAGTGGCATCGATTAACTCCCCCTTTTCATCTGGTGTATCCCATGATTAACAGCCAGCGGGGGGTACCAGCTGGCTTTGCATCCGACATACTTGTCTTTCTTGACCTTCTCAAATTCCTTGCACAGACTATCATTTGTA
>SZYD01002691.1:0-62500 GCA_009363875.1 Mikania micrantha
TTTACTGCTTACAAAAAACCTGTGCTCTCACCAACCTTTGTGTTGACCCTTTTTTATCGCATGTTTTTCTCAGGTAGCTAAGGCACGCAAGGATTAGGATGCTAGGATGGAGTCCCATGCATCAGCTTTATTATCTTAGGATTATTTGAGAACATTTAAACATTTGACTTGTTTTTGTAATAACGAGTACTTAAATCGCTTCCGCACTATCACTTAAATGTTGTTTTTGAAAACTGTTTTAGTTAACGCTTCCGCAATTTATGAATGTTAATCTGTTTTGATAACTTACCCTTACTTCCGCTACTCTGATTTTACTAAACTGTTTTATCCATATTATTGGACGTACGTATATAATCAGACATGTAGGTCTCGCTATACTGTGTGACCGAAGACTGCGATCCTGCCAGACAGCCAACCGTCGCGCCCTCGTCCGGGATGGGAGGGCCGGGGTGCGACACATCATTCTTAGTGTACTTTAATATAGTTTATAGTTAAATTTCTTTTATTAAAACATGATTAATTTATAGAAAAGAACTTTTACATGATGGGCTTAAGTTAAGCCATTGGGCCCACCTCGGGCCAATTATTCGACTTTGATCTTCAAACAATTTCTTGTTAGTTCTTGACTAACTAAGCCTAGATAATTTATGTAAATCATCTTGGTTAGTTCCATATCTTTCTTGATTTTTCCTAAAGTTTAGTTGATAATGATAAATAAAAATCTTTGAACCATTAGGTTATCGTTTGTTCTTTATGATTTTTCAAAGGTTTTAAGTGTCAATAATTAAATCAACATCCTTGGTTTATTGCCTCATGATGAACTTATGTTTACCCAAGTTGACTGCATGGAAATGAAACCCTAATATACATTCCCATGCACACAACACACAATAAACCCATGCACTCACACCCTGTTGTCAAACCTGCAAGATGGCCGACCGAATCACATCCTCGACCGATCAAACGAATCCATTTGACCGGCTGACCCATGCTTTGGGGCCGAATAGGATAGGGCTGAAAGGGTTTGGTCGAATAGGAGTCTTGGCCGAATAAGTGTTGGGTCGTATGGGGCTTGGCCGAAGGAGAGTGGGAGAATGAGGAGGCCAAGTCCGACTGACCTGGCCGATTGAATGGATGTTGGCGACAGAATGAGGGCCGACCGAAAGACTAGACCGACGAAGGAGCTGCTTCGGTTATGGCCATTCGGCCGAAAGGGTGCCATGCGGCCTAGCTGTGCCTGGCCATTCGGCCTGTCGGACTCACCCAAGTACAGCCCCAATATTCGTATCAAATGCCTAGCTCAGGTTGAACTACATGTTTCTATCTTGTCCTAAGGTGGTTTTGTGTGGGTTACCTAGAGTTTTGAGGGGTTTAGAACGGTTTTCATGGGGTTCGACTATGGGTTTTGAAAACCCCAAATCCGAAACTAAATTCGATCTTTACCTCAAATCTGTTGGATCCAAGACCAGATCCCTTGTACTTTTGTGATCTACAAGTAATGGTGGTCGTTTTGACACTAAAAACACAAGATTTCGTGAAGGATTGAAGGAGTTGTGGCTAGGGTTTTTAGAGAGAGAAAGAAAGAGAGAGAGCTCGAGATTGGAAGGTGAAATCTGGTAGGTGGGGAAAATGGGGGAATTAAATGCCATCATAAATGATGGTAAAATACCCGGGTTCGTTCGGTTTTTGCTCGGTTTCGCGTAAAAGCGTCGGTTCTTCACCGTTTTCGTAACGAAACGACTCGGTTTTAAAATAGAATTTATAATATTATTTTAGATTGTGATTCCTAGTAAATTAACTAAATATATTTCGTTTATTTTAATTTTTACGAAATATTTAATTTACTGTTTAAAATCGAATCGTACAGTTTTCGCGCGTATTCGTTCGAAGCGTCACCTGTACGAACACGACGATAACTATACTTTTCAATATGGTTTTTCTAATTATTGGACATCATTCAGAACGTTAAACTTTCAAATATATTCGTACAGATCGTCACCTATACGAATAATCCATCGGTTTAGCATTCACGTAACGACATCCCTTGTTGTTTTGTTATGTAAGGCCTCACATACGTTTATACATAATAAAATCCTAACACATAATCACATGATGGTTCTGTAACGTCAGATATTTATCTGACTGATGAACCATATTTCTGAGTTCTGTTCCCTGAAATGATTCTGAATTTGCTATTTGATAACACGAAATGATAATGATATATGAAATGGTTATGACATGTAATGAAACACGTATAGTTCGTACCTGATTACTGTTTATGTTACTGTTGAGATCACTGTTCATGAACCGTGTGTGCAAGCCGTATTTAGATCAGTTTGTTATTGTTTTCATTGACGAAATCTGATCTATTCGAAGAGCAAAGCGGATCATGAACTACATCTCAGGAATATCTTAGAATTGTTAAAGAAAGAACAACTCTATGCCAAATTCTCAAAGTGTGAATTTTGGCTGAGAGAAGTTCAGTTTTTGGGTTATGTAGTTAACAGAGAAGGAATGCATGTCGACCCAGCCAAGGTCGAAGCAATAAAGAACTGGGATACTCCGGCGACATCGACGAAGATACAGTCTTTTTTGGGATTGGCAGGTTATTATAGAAGGTTTATTTCAAACTTTTCTAAGATAGCCTTACCTCTCACCAAGTTAACCCAGAAAAGTTAACCCCGAGTTTATCTCTCCCAGAGGGACAGATGACTTTGTAGTGTACTGTGACGCTTCCCATCAGGGACTCGGTTGTGTGTTGATGCAACGAGACAAAGTTATCGCGTACGCCTCAAGACAGTTGAAGATTCATGAAAAGAACTACACTACTCATGATCTAGAAATGGGAGCAGTGGTATTCACGTTGAAGATCTGGAAACATTATTTATATGGCACCAAGTGTACCATATTTACTGATCACAAGAGTCTACGGCACATCTTTGATCAAAAGGAACTCAACATGCGACAGCGTCGTTGGCTTGAATTTTTGAATGACTATGACTGTGTGATTAAATACCATCCGGGCAAGGCAAATGTCGTAGCAGATGCTTTGAGCCAGAAGGAAAGGGTCAAACCTTGCGCGTAAGGGCAATGGGGGTGACAGTGCAAACAAGTCTATGCGAAAAGATTGTTCAAGCTCAATGGGAGTCAGTGGAACAAGATAATCTGAAGAAAGAACTGGATTACGGAGCAGAAAGACACTTCGAAACAAAAGCTGACGGGATTATCTACTACCAGGATCGCGTGTGGATTCCTGTACTAGATGAATTGAGGAAACTTATCTTTGATGAAGCACACAAAACCAAGTACTCAGTGCATCCAAGAGCCGATAAAATGTACCAAGATTTACGGGGATTTTATTGGTGGCTGAGAATGAAGAAAGACATTGCCGAGTACGTCGGCCGATATCTTACGTGTGCGAAGGTAAAGGCGGAACACCAGAAACCATCAGGTTTACTGGAACAGCCTGAGATTCCATTTTGGAAGTGGGAACAAATAGCTATTGACTTCATTACCAAGCTACCCCACACTTCCAGTGGTCATGATACCATTTGGGTCATCATCGATCGTTTAACAAAATCTGCTCATTTCTTGCCAATGCGTGAGACTTTCAAATGGATAAATTGGCAAGATTATACATCAATGAGATAGTGGTACATCACGGTGTACCATTGTCTATCATCTCAGACCGAGATAGCAGATTCACATCGCGGTTTCGGCAATCATTGTAGAAATCTCTAGGGACACAATTAAATTTGAGTACCGCTTACCATCCACAAACGGATGGTCAGAGCGAACGTACCATACAAACCCTAGAGAACATGTTACAAACATGCTTTTTGGATTTTGGTGGGAATTGGGACTCCTATTTGCCAATGATTGAGTTCTCCTATAACGACAGCTACCATAGCAGCATCGGATGCGCACCATTTGAGGCTCTTTATGGTCGAAAATGTCGGTCACCGATCTGTTGGTCCGAAGTAGGAGATAACCGAATAACTGGGCCTAAGCTTATTCAGGAAACTACTGATAAGATCGCTCAGATTCAACAAAAGCTACAAGCAGCTCAAAGTAGATAAAAGAGCTACACCGACAAACGGCGCAAGCCATTGGAATTCCAAGTGGGAGACCGTGTCATGTTGAATGTATCCCCATGGAAGGGCGTGGTTCGTTTCGGAAAGAAAGGCAAGCGAGCACCACGATACATTGGACCGTACGAGATCGTTGAACGGATTGGTCCTGTTGCGTATAGACTGAGATTACCAGATGAACTCAGTGGTGCGCATGACGTGTTTCACGTCTCAAATCTAAAGAAATGACTCTCGGATGAATCACTTGTTATACCAGTTGTGACAATCAGGCATTTCCGGATTAACCCCGTTAATCCGAAATTAACAAAATGATACGTAATTAAAAAAAATCAAACAAAAGGATTAAAATCAAATAAAACAAATCTAGAAATAATAAAAATTACAAGAATTAGATATGTAATTATATAAAACAAGCAATTTTGACTTTTTAGGTCAAACATCAAGCAGTAAACCAAGGAAAATTTGAAATTCATATTAATCCGAGTTGTAACCGAATTCAAACTATCAATAATCATCACAATAATGATGATTAACGGCTAATATCAGTTACTAAGCCATCAATTGTCGAATTAAACCCATTTAACAACCCACCATGTCGAAACCGTTACTAACATCGATTAAACCCACACAATACGAACGAATTTCACCAAATAGAACTTCCAAAACACTTATTCGACACTATTAGGACCTGTGGCATACAACAATTCTATTCCAGAAGCTTTGGAAGAAGATTTCGATAGAGAGTCGGCCGAAAGTCAAGCCATAAGTTGAAATACATCAATTCGAAGTTAAACAAGGTAAAAATTCGTTCCTACACAACTTAAATGGGCCGACTAAGCATAGCCCCATCTTAATTCGGAGTTCTAATATCGAATTGAAAGAGTTTGTTATTAGGGTTCACCAGACAACACGTTTTGGGGTTTTCGATTCAAGCAAGATCTTAAATCAAATTAAAATTTACAGAGAGTTTCAAAATCATTCATTAACTGAAAACCCTAAGTTAGTTTGATCAAACAACAAAGAATTAAGGGATTTCATATTCTAGGGTTCATATCAAAAACGAAATTGGGGTTTTTGAATCAAACAAGGGTATTGATCAAATTAAACTATCCCAGTAGTTTCGCAATATCCTGAGTAATGAAAACCCTATGAAACTTTTAACAAACAACATTAAATTCAGTAGAAACCGATTTCAAGTTTTAAATTGAAAAACGTTTTGGGGTTTTCTAAGCAAACAACGTTT
The DNA here is from genome assembly GCA_009363875.1 of Mikania micrantha. Classification (NCBI taxonomy): domain Eukaryota; kingdom Viridiplantae; phylum Streptophyta; class Magnoliopsida; order Asterales; family Asteraceae; genus Mikania; species Mikania micrantha. Next base: position 5,335 of record SZYD01002691.1, read on the forward strand.
AAAATCCAATTAAACTATACAGATGGTTCCAGTTTGATCTAGTGATGAAAAGCCCTATGATCTTGAGAATTAACAGATTTGAATTTGATTCAATTGGATCAAAGGTGGATTGTTTGAGTCCGACTTTGACCGGGACTGATTTCGAACACTTAACCGCATCATTGGGCAAATTAAAAACCACCCATAGATGCGCCTGACATGGAACAGAAGCCCTAAGAGATTGGGTTCGAATTCAGTCGAATCGGGGTTCAATTAGAACCCATTGGCTTCGGTTGGGGGTTAACAAGGGGAACCCGACTTGTTTATGTTTAAAACCATTAGAAATTCAAACCAATTACAAAATCAATGGCAGATCAGCTGGTTTGGTGTGTTTGTTTGGTCTGCGAGGTCGGGTGTTCGAGCCTTACCTTCGATGGTTTTTGAAATTAAAACTATCTTTGGTGTTTTGGTCATAACTAACTCATTTCAAACCCGATTTAATCTGTTCAAGTTGCGTTGGAACCGAAATGGAATCCCGAACAAATTAGAATGATAAAATATACATTTTGACCAAAAATCGTAATCGCGTATAAGAACGCGTGTTTAAACATAATCGTATATACGTATACGATTTAAACGAACGAGCTTAAATCCGTGCATGCTTTCGTATGTACGTTTCAAACAACTTAGTATACATGTGTTAACACGAATGTTACCACAAACACGATATGACAATTCGAATAACAAAACATTATTATTATTATAAAACATATTCCTCGTAGAAGTTAATTTACGTGATTTCGCGGACACTTGATCATTCGATTCGCATTCTCAGGTGCATACATGGCCCTTTTTACTTTTATTGTTTTGGGGGAGAAAACATGTGCAAACAAACACTTTTAGATACGTATCACTTGCATGAGTTAGCTAATTACGATAAGTGCGAACATTGCATTACAAGTCTTGACATATCGAACCTTTAGTTTGCCGTAGTGCAAAGCGTGGTAGTTGAAGATAGATCTATTGGGTTTGACAAACCTCACTTGGTAGATTGTAGGTCTACGCAGGTGTTTAACTAGCCAATTCAAACATTACTATTGTTTGTGCTAGACAATAGTGGAAAGGCAAACATCCATTCAAACAGTCAGCTTCGGTGTCGACCGCTTATGTCAATAGTAGAATGACTAGCTATCATGACTATGCAATGTGTGACTATGTTATCTGCAAACATTACATTTCAAACAGTTGTTCAAACATTTGTGATTATTCATTTCAAACCTGTGTATGCACCAACCTTTGTGTTGACTTTATTTGCATGTTTTCTCAGGACACTAAAGCACAAGTATGGACGAGCAGGGACTAGGATGTCGAGTCTCATGCATAAATTTCAATTCAAGTGTTTTGGATTTGGTTATTTAAGACATTGAACTTTGTAATTTACACTTTTGCAACTGTTATGTTTGTTTTGATTTTCCAAACGCTTCCGCAACGTTAAAACTTTGAAATTACAATTGATACCAAATTTATGTTTGAAAAGCATATAAAGGTCTTTCGTTATGTCTAATTCCTGAGATCTTGGTTTGTCACGCCCTAAACGGTATGATTCCGTTAGTTGGAATTAGGGGTGAGCATATTATAACCATAACCGAAAAATAACGGATAACCGCCCCGAACCATAGCTGATTCAACCAAAACCAACTTTAACCGACGGTTATGGTTAACCGAAGCCATTGACCGAACCATTCGGTTATGGTTATGGTTATGGTTAAGGCTAGTCATTAACCGACTTTAACCGAACCGAACCGAATAATGTATATTTGTTTTTTTAATATTTATATGTTTGTTTGTTTTTTAAGAAACTATGGTGCAAGTCAAGTATAGAAGGTGAATCTTCACTTTTTATTATATTAAAATATTATATATCGTATGTGAGACTATATATATTAGAAAATGAATCAAAGTTCACGTGATTTTACTTTTTGTTCATACATTTTCAGAAACTACAAAATTTTACAAGATTCACTAAGATTTTCATCAGTTTTATATCTATAATTCACAAGCATATTTACAAGTTTTTCTTAGTTTTTCAACAATTCCATTATTAACCGAGTTTAACCGAAACCAAACCGTAAACGGTGGTTAACCGATTAGTGGTTAACCGATCAATTGATTATGGTTAAGGATTTAAAATTAACCGAAGTAGCGGTTTTGGTTATTGAAATGGCCATAACCGCACCGAACCGAACCATGCACACCCCTAGTTGGAATTTGGGGCTGTGACAGATTGGTATTAGAGACATTGGTTATAGCGAACTAGGTTTGCATTAGTAGACTTAGACTATAACTCTTAGACATTAGACATACTTGATTACACAACTATTTTTTGCATAGCATTTACATATGGTATTATGTAACAGAGATGGTATCACCATCACCACCACATGTGCATGCACTCGAGGATGATGAGCCGATAGCTCCAGTATTGCCAGCATCACCTCCACTGGTGGCCGTAGAGTCACCTAACCAGCATCCCCTACCACCCGAGGGGAGTGAGACAGATGATTACGAGGAGGGCCTCGAGGAGGATCTAGAGGACGATCCCGAGGAGGATCCAGAGGAGGATCCCGAGGAGGACCCAGAGGAGGACCCTGAGGAGGATCCCGATGAGGAGTTAGACGAGATTGCTCGACTGACTTGGGAGGTGAAATGGGTGGACGATAGGATTGAGTATCTCGCACAGGAGCTTATGGATGCGAATGCTCGACACGCAGAGCTCCATAGCTTAGTCAACAGGATGGATACTGACATAACTATGTTGACTGTACGTCTCCAGGAGACAGAGAACCAATGTCACACCCCGAGCCGGCGGGATAGGATCGGTTGTCCCGTCGGGCGGAAGGTTCCCGGGGCGCGATATCGTGAGTGATAATCGGATGGATCAGATTGTTATATTGCACATGATACATAAATGAGAAATGCTAAACAGGATAGAATTACAAAGTTAAATTACATCAGTAATGTTTATAATTTAACAATGTAAATCTACTATTAACATCATAAGTTTTCTATCTTGTATGTACACAAGATATACAAAATGGTATGTGTATGATGTCTTCAAAAGTATGCAGGTCCAAAAATACTAAGTCTTCTAACTGAAGTCCTAGCCCAGAAGTAATGACTTCCTAATTGACCTGTTCGTCACCTGAGAAGTCATGCAAAAAGATCAAGTCAACACATGGTTGGTGAGTTCATATAGTTTTATGATTTGTAAATGTTTTGAAAATCCTCCTTGGTAAAGACCCTAACCTCATTAACACCACATGTAATATCCACATCGGTATGCTTATATATAGGGCATATGTAAGGGACAAGCCCTAGCCAACATCCCACCACATACTAATATGCATATGACACTGCTGATAATGATAATTAGGCATTTTTACCCTTAACACCATTCCATAAGTTCTTCTGTTATTGTCCCTGGGTTTACAATCAATTGAAATCCATGTTGATTTCACAAGTTCATCACACAAGATGATCAACCATAGTAATTGGATAAACAGTTATAAATGTTTAAGTAAATAAATAAATAAACATTTAATAAAATCTAAGTCCTAATGATTGGGGCCTTTGGTCAACTCGAGTTGACTAGTCTGTCAATCAAGGTACTTAGTAGTGAAGGAGAGCTGTAAATCTCATCAAACATGTGACCTATAATCAATCAGTCTAGCCAGGACATCTTTGATATATAGGCTTTCATAGTTCTTTAGACCGTCCATAGTTCTTTAGTTCTTTAGTTCTTTGGCACATGTTATCTTTGAGCATTTCCCAGATTTCCCCTTAAAATAGTTCTTTGTACTTAGTTCTTTGAAATAGATCGTTAGTCCTTTGACATCCCACCATTGAAATAGTTCTTTGGAAATAGATCGTTAGTTCTTTGAGAATAGACCGTTAGTTCTTGGAAATAGACCTTTGAAAATAGTCCTTTGAAAATAGTTCTTTGTTGAGATCTTTAGTTCTTTGAAAATAGTTCTTTGAAATAGTTCGTTAGTACGTAACAGTTACCTAAACATGAGTCTAGGATAACAATTGTACATGTAAAACATATAAAAGCATTCAAGTAAACAATTTACATAAAAACAATTTACGCATGCTTCTCAGCCCCGCGTTTTAAAACAAAATGTTAGAAAAGGGGCAATGAACTCACCTTGTAGCTGTTGAGTTGACTTAGCTTAAACAAAGGACTGCACGCGCTCTGTACTGTAATTTGGTTTGTTTTCACGTTCCTGTATTGATTTCACGTTGTTAAGACTCGCAAGTATAAGTTTTGTAGGAATTTGTGTGTAGATATATGTGTTAGCCCTAAAGTTGGCTAACACGCGTAAGACTTGGTCATGATCCCTGTTCGGTCCCATATGTTTGATTCAAGTTAATGACCTTATAAGTTATCATCTTGTCATTAGTTATAAGTCATTTGCTTTAATGAAAGACTTAGGTGGTGTTTGTTTTTTCAGAGGTAAAACGTCTGCGGTCTGCGGACCACGTCTGCAAACATCTTTTGCAGAAGAGGTGGACCAAAGCTCTGCAAGAAGAGATTTTGGAGGTGTTTGTTTTCTGATCAAATTAAAACCTCTTCCCATTTTCCCAACCCCACCGTCCCAACCTCCGTCGATCCAGCCCATCTCCGATCGACCACCAATGACCAACCTCACCTTCGAACTGACCTCAGCTCCTCCACCTACCGCCGCTCACCTTCGATCCTCCACCAACCGGCTCTCACCTCCGACCACCAGTCGACCAGTGAAATCGAAATCGAAGACCTAGGGTTCGTCGTCTGGGGTTTTGCATATCTCCGATCAGGAAGAAGAGAAAGATCGGGAAGGGAGGAGAAACCCTCACGGCGGCGAGGAGAAGACCTAGGGTTCGATCGAACGACGGTGAGGAGAAACCCTAGGGTTGAGCACATCGACGACCGGGAACGACGACCGGGAAGGGTTGAGCACATCGACGACGACGAACGACGATGGGGGAAGGGTTGAGCTGGCCAGTGGCCACAGCGTCGTCGGCGGTGGAGGGCCTGCGGTGGTGGAGTGGCGGGCGTCGGGGGTGAACGACGAGTCATTCGGGAATGAGAGAAAGGAGGAAGAGGTAAGAAGAGGCAAGAAGAGGCTGGACCATGTCTGCCTCAAGAAGAGGCAAAAAGAGGTCAGGAAGATGTTTTTTAATGAAACCTCTTCTGAAAAACAAACAGTCTGCATCTCCCAATGTCTGCCCGCGTCTGCACGGGGCAGACATAAGAGGTGGGGAAGACCTCTTCTCAAGAAAACAAACAGCACCTTAGTGCTTAGTTCCCATCTCGTCTTTATTGATCTTGTACGTTTTGAACATTTATTGCATAATTAAGAATTAATTAAGCAAACATTCTTTTGACATGTCTTATTTTGATCTTATGAAATGTAATGAACCCATGTGGGCATAATCATGACATATGGACCGAACCATGTGACCAAGTTACTTGTTGGGCCTCCGTGTAACATGTTGGGCCTTGGGCCCAAATCTATGGGCCTTGGAATAGTTCTTGAACAATTGGGGATGGTGAGGCTTATTTGAAAGTGTGGGACAATGATTTGGACTAATGGAATACAAAGGCCCGGACATATGTTACAAGACCTAGATTTCAAGTGTTCTTATGGGCCTCTATTGGGCCACAAGAGAAATTGTTGGGCCAAAGGTGGGCCCAGGCAAGATTTGTTGGGCCTATAGTTAGAATGGGCTGTAGGAATCAAAAGTGGGCCAGAAATAGGCTGTTGGCCAAGCCAATTGCAAAGTGGCTCCAAGATTAGGACGAGGGCCTCAAAATAGGCCTTGGATCAGTTTCTGTGGGCCTCGGGCTGATTTTGTTGGGCCCAATGAGTTTTGTCTCAGGCCTTCACTAACATAGTTCATAAGCCAAGCTGGGCCTTGCTTATATGGGCTGAAACAACTATGGGCCTAAAAATTGGGCTGTTGGCCAGAATCGTGGCCTTGGGCCGAAAACAGTGGGCCTGGAGATGATTTTACTGGGCCCCAAAGGATTTATCCCAGGCCCGGCCTATAATATGTGTTGGGCCAACATGGGCCTGGGTCAATTGGACCGAAACGGTTATGGGCCCATATCAAAGAAAATATCGCCCATTTGTGTGTGTACAAGTTAAATCCAAGGGCCGATTTTTATCAAAACAGGTTAGATGATCAAATCCACTCATATTGGGCCATGTTAGATCATGTTGTGAGGCTGGGCCTGCAATGGGCCATTATATGGACCGTGGGCCAGTAATTGGCCAAGGGAGTAATACATTGGGCCGAGAATGAAGCTGTTGGGCCTCCTACATGATGAGGGACCTGCTGTTGCCTTTAAACCGTGTGGGGAACTAGGGTGATCGAATGATAGTGTCTTGGTCATTTTTGGTTGATCGAATAACACTTGCATGGCCGAATGACTAGGGTTGCAGCGAATGAGGATACTTAGGCCGAATGAGGGTGGTTTCCAGCGAATAAGAGTGTTCCAGCGAATGTCCTTTCACGAATGAGACATCCCCGAATGATCTGGTCGAATGGGGGAGGAGCTGTCGAATGAGGTTCGACGAATGGGACCATTCGGCCGGCCTATGGCCAAGGCCATTCGCCGAATGTAGCTATTCGGCCTGCTGTGTGCGGGGATCGGCCATGGTGGTGATATGGTGGTTCTAGTCTCATCCAAATTCGACCCATGCTGTAGTAAAGTTAGGTTCGAAGGTGGTGATGTCGGAGAAGGTTTTGGAGCCGGTTAGGGTTAGGGTAGAGAGAGAGTTTCGAAAACCCTAAAAACCATAACTTTGACCGCATTTTTACCTCGGTTCCAGTGGTTTTTGGCTCCGATCCGTTGTACTTTCGTGTAGAGGATGTTAAGGGCTTCAAGTAGGTTCGAAAATGGAGTGATTTGGTTAAAAAATGAGAGAGATATGGAAGAGAGAAGATGATTTTTGGTGGTGGTGTAGTGGTGGCCGGATTTTGGGTGTAGGAGAGAGGTGGAGAAGATGAAAATGAAAGAAATCTTCCATTTTCAAGTTTTTATACTCCGCGTGGTGTCCGGGTTCGTTTTGGTTGCTCGGTTCGCGTTTTCATTACGTTTCCGGAAAATTACGTGTAATTTAAATGGATTTAAATAAAAGAGTTAAATTAATTATTTTGATGAGTTTCAAAATTGTAAAATGTTATTTATTTTATTTTATTAAATTACTTTCGTTCGTGTCGTGTTTTCGTTTTCGTTTCGTCAGATCGCGTCACCTTCGCGCGTAATTCGTTCGAATCGTCACCCGAACGAATACGACGATGGTTTTGCTTTCTGACTTTTGTTTTCAACTTTTCAGTCATTATTTCAGAACTCTAAACTCACAGATATGTTTGTGTGAATCGTCACCCACGCAAACACACTGTCAGTTCGTTATTCTGAAATAACACTGTAATTGTGTTTAGATTGTGTTTCCTCACTGTCGGACTCAACTAAACATCCTGTTTTCACATTGTTCTTGTACTGACTTGTCGGTCATCTGATTCCTGTCAATTGTGGACATCAGATCGCAACCGATATGTTTCTGAGTATTGTTTGAGCATCGTTGTTTCTCGTGACTTGTTGTGTTAACTGTAATTAAGTTTTCACTTAATAAATGTAACAAATGTTCCAAATGTACGTTGTACTTAATGTATTTAAGTTTATACGAAAATACATACAACGATTTCTTGTATTTAAGATCCTGTTAATACAAATACTGTTCACAATCATATAAGTACACATAGTTACTGTAGAAAGTACACGTACCGTACGGACTTGCCGGACGATCTGGTACTTGCTGTTACAGTCTCCCCTTGTTAAAGAAATTTCGTCCCGAAATTTAAGAGTTGTTATCGGGTACAGCTTCCTCTTCAAACAGTTGGGGATACTTTAACTTCATGTGATCTTCACGTTCCCAAGTAAACTCGGGCCCGCGTCTTGAGTTCCAACGAACCTTTACAATGGGGATACGGCTTCGCCTCAGTTGTTTAACCTTGCGATCCATAATCTCTAAAGGTTCTTCGATAAAGTGCAACTGTTCATCAACTTGAATCTCTTCAAGTGGAATGACGAGTGATTCGTCAGCAAGGCATTTCTTTAGGTTTGAAACGTGAAACACGTCATGCACACCACTGAGTTCATCTGGTAAGCTCAATCTGTACGCCACAGGACCAATACGTTCGATGATCTCGAACGGTCCCACGTATCGTGGTGTTAGTTTGCCTTTCTTCGCGAATCGAACTACACCTTTCCAAGGGGAAACCTTTAACATGACACGATCACCCACTTGGAATTCCAACAGCTTGCGCCGTTTATCAGCGTAGCTCTTTTGTGTACTTCGTGTTGCTTGTAGTCTTTGTTGTATTTGAGCTATCTTGTCTGTGGTTTCTTGTATAAGTTCTGGCCCAGTGATACGATTATCTCCTACTTCTGACCAACAGATCGGTGACCGACATTTTCGACCATAAAGAGCCTCGAATGGGGCACAACCGATGCTGCTGTGATAACTGTTGTTGTAGGAGAACTCAATTAGTGGCAAATGAGAATCCCAATTACCACCAAAATATAGAACACAAGTTCTTAACATGTCCTCTAGGGTTTGAATTGTACGTTCGCTTTGACCGTCCGTTTGTGGATGGTAAGCTGTACTCAAATTTAACTGTGTCCCTAGAGATTTCTGCAGTGATTGCCAGAACCTTGAAGTAAATCTGCCGTCTCTATCAGAAATAATTGACAATGGCACACCATGGCATACCACTATCTCATTGATGTACAATCTTGCCAGCTTATCCATCGTGAAAGTTTCACGCATAGGCAAGAAGTGAGCAGATTTTGTTAAACGATCGATGATCACCCAAATTGTATCGTGACCACTGGAAGTGCGGGGTAGCTTGGTAATGAAGTCCATAGCTATTTGTTCCCACTTCCAGGGTGGAATTTCGGGTTGTTCCAGTAAACCTGAGGGTTTCTGATGTTCTGCCTTTACTTTTGCACACGTAAGGCATCGACCAACATACTCAGCTATGTCCTTCTTCATACCCGGCCACCAATAAAATGCACGCAAGTCTTGGTACATTTTATCAGCACCAGGATGTACAGAGTACTTGGTCTTGTGTGCTTCATCGAAAATAAGCTTCCTTAACTCATCTACTGCAGGAATCCATATACGATCCTTGAAGTAAACAAGTCCATCAGGCTTTGTTTCCAAATGTTTCTCCACACCGCAATCAAGTTCTTTCTTCAAGTTTTCTCGTTCAATCACCTCTTGTTGTGCTTGCATGATCTTGTCGTGTAAGCTTGTCTGCACAGTCATTCCCATTGCTCTGACGCGCAAGGGTTTGACCCGTTCCTTCCGGCTCAAGGCATCAGCTACAACATTCACCTTTCCCGGATGGTACTTGATCACACAATCGTAATCATTCAGAAGTTCAACCCAACGGCGTTGTCGCATGTTGAGCTCCTTCTGATCAAAAATGTGCTGCAGACTCTTGTGATCAGTGAATATGGTACACTTGGTGCCATATAAATAATGTCTCCAAATCTTCAGTGCGAAGATTACAGCTCCCAGTTCAAGATCATGAGTAGTGTAATTCTTCTCATGAACCTTTAACTGTCTTGATGCATAAGCGATAACTTTGTCCCGTTGCATCAGTACACAACCAAGTCCCTGATGGGATGCATCACAATAAACGACAAAGTCATCACATCCTTCCGGGAGTGATAGGATTGGAGCATTACATAACTTTTGCTTCAATGTCTGAAAGGCATCTTCTTGTTTCTGTTCCCAAATAAACGGTTCACTCTTCTGAGTTAACTTAGTGAGAGGCAAAGCTATCTTAGAAAAGTTCGAGATGAACCTTCTATAATAACCCGCTGATGTGTTGCAAAACACATCTATTTTTCTATTTGTTTCTTTCGAGTTTCTGTACAGTTTATTAGTTTTTAGAGTCGATTTATGCTGGTTCTTCACAATTTGGTAATTTTATGCTTGCAGGTAATAAACATATCATTTTGGAGCAAAAGATCAAGAAATAGAGCTCCCAGTTGGTCGAGAACAAATCCCAAGACAAAAGTAGAAGAATTCTGGATTTTTCAACTCCTCGCGCTACGCGACGACCAAAGAAAACCCTGTCGCGCTACGCGACAGGTGGAAATGACTGAAATGCCCCTCACTTAATAATGCCGGTTGACCCGACTATTTTGTCGGGTAGTGGAACCCGTCGCGCTACGCGAAGGGTTTGGAGGAACCTGTCGCGCTACGCGACAGGGTTAAATTTCCAGAATTTCGAGTTTTAAACTTTGGAAACGGCTGGAGTCGGGGAGATTCGATTTTGGACGACCAGAGACGACCTAGGAGGCGACAAGAGGCTAGAGAACAAGATTGGAGTCGATCTTGATCATCGGAAGCCCTAGACGAGTGATCCGAAGGGTGTAACGTGATCGGTTTACTTTGTTTCTCTTGTTTCTCATGTTTTCTTACTTTAAACAGATTATGATTTGTTTTCATACAATGTTTCTTGGCTAAATATTTAGAACTATCTAGGTTAGATGATTATACATGTTTGATTTTGGTTTGATTCGGTTTTGGAACATTATGATGTGAATGATTTATGATTTAAAGACTTGGTTTGGAATATTGGATGTGTATGTGTATCTTGGATTGTTAAATGATTGATATTATGTTCCTCATGTGTCTTGGTAATTGTCTGTCACGAAATAGGTGCATGCTAGAATCAATTACTGTGTGTTCTTGATTAGTGGATGAGTTGCTTAGGCCGAGTGATCCATAGGAATGTTTTATTATGATTTAGATGATTAAGATGTGTAACTTGCTTCAATAGCCGTGAGGTGAGAAGTTGTTGATAAGTCTTGGATGTTGGATTTCTGATTAGAGCCTTCGTGAGAAGATCTTTCTAGTATGTCTATCATTTCTTGTTTATCAAGTCCAATAGGAAAACCCAAGTTATCCCTAGCATTTGAGTGAACTGTAACTGTCGCGCCGTGAGGTAGATTGTTTAACAGTTATTTCTTAAGTGTTTTGAGATTATTGTACTGTGAGGTAGATAATCTAGCGGATACTTCATAAGTAGTTGGATGACCTGTGAAGGGAATCCATTTAACCGGTGGTTTAACGGCTTTTAGGATCTTTAGTTGACTATCCTTGAGAAGGGTCGAGGGTGCTCTAGGTTTCCTTTGAGTTTAGTATCATAAGATCCCGGTATCACATTAGTTCCAATTCCCGATAGAACCTTGTCAAGCATGTATATGATTCAAGCCTAGGTAGTGTTTCTTTTCTTCTCTGATTTAGTCTTTGGTTTGCCCGTCTGTTTTAGTCTATTTAAGTTATTATTAGTTTTGTTAGAAAACCCCCCTTCCTTATTATTATTTTATTTAAGTACAAAATTTTGTATAGATAAATCATAGAGTCTAGTTAGTGCAGTCTATAGAAGTCTGTGGGTTCGATATCCGGACTTACTTTTGTCTTGCTGCATACGATAGGTACACTTGCCTGTCGGTAGCTTAGGTTTTAGAGAGTCTAGATTTATTACTTTGTGTCTAGTTTATAGTCGGTTTTTAGTTAGTTTTATAGCTAAGCTCCGTCGACATCAAGTTTTTGGCGCCGTTGCCGGGGACTTCTTAGTCGATTGTGCCAACTAGTTATTTTTCTTGTCTGTGCATATTTGTTTTTAGTTTTACTTATATTTCTTTTTATTTTATTTCTTTTTGATTGGTTTTTATTTTGCTTGCAGGTTTGGTAGTGTATGCCACACCTACGCTCACACGGACCGCCACCTGAGCTTTCATTGCCATCAAGGAGCGATTCGCGGGACTTTTCTGAAGGTTCTACGAGCGAGGTAAGTGCTTCTACTCCCATTTCTGTTGATCTTTCTGAGCACACACCGTCTTCTTCTTCTACTTCTTCTACTCACTCTAGTCCACGCGTGCCTTTTGATCCACAAATGGCAGCGCGTCGCACTGTTCACCAGCAGGCCACTGCGGGTTTCACGGGGCTTAATAACCCCATTTTACTGCCACCGATCCCGAATGAAAATTCATGGCAGATTCCTTCATATATCATGACTGCGATTAATAACTCTCAGTTTAATGGTCGTGATGATGAAGATGCACCCGCGCACCTTGCTCGGCTCACACGCATCTGTGGCACCTTCAATCTTCAAGGTGCTACCGAAGATGCGATTTTCATGCAGCTTTTTCCTTTTTCTTTGTCGGGGCGAGCAGCTACTTGGCTCGATTCTCATCCTCCGGGTACTTTCACTACTTGGGTTAGCCTTCGGGATGCTTTTCTTAAAAAGTACTTTCCACCTGCTAAGGCCGCCCGCCTGAGAGATGAAATCCATTCATTCCGAATGGCCCCTGATGAGCCTTACTATCTTGCGTGGGAAAGGTTTCAAAATCTTCTTAGCCGATGCTCCCAGCATGGTTTGTCTGAATGGGCCCTTGTAGAGAAATTCTACAATGGGCTCACATATGAGACTCGTGCTCGATTTGACACGTCTGCAGGAGGCCACCTCATGGGTAAGAGGGATGTGGCTGAATGCAATGATCTTTTTGAGAGCTTCGCTCAGGCCGAGCATGAGCAGCGGTCATCAAATAGGAATTCCACTCCTATTGCTAGTTCCTCTTCTTCTACAAGAGGAGTTCACCACGTCAATGTGGACACTAGTGTTGCTGCTGCTCTTGAGTCTTTAGCTAGGGATGTTAAGGAGTTGAAGATGAGAGTAGATAGGTGTGAGATATGCAGAGGTGGTCATGCCACTTCTGAGTGTTTAGTGAGCCAGGAGCAGGCGAATTATGTAGGAGGACAGGGTAGGTTTGGGCAGTCTTATAACCCCGGTTGGGGAAATCATTCAAACCAAACTTATAGATCTTCAGGTAATCCCCCTAGTTTTCATTCTGGTCAAAACCAGGGGCAGGGGCAGCCGAGTGGTAGTTCTGGTAGCACTGGTAGCACTTCAGGTGCTGGTGGTGGTTTGGGTAGGATAGAGGAGTTATTGACTCAGTTAGTGGCTAAGGATGCCACTACACAAAAGATCCTACATGAACATGATGTCCTCCTCAAGAACCAACAGTCTGCATTCCTTAATTTGCAAAGAACGGTTGGTGACATTGCCAAACGGTTGGATGAACGGCCTCAAGGCCAGTTCCCGGGTCAGCCCCAAACCAACCCAAACGCCCACGTTAAGGCGGTCACCACCCGTTCTGGAGGAGGTAGAGGAGAAGTGTTCATGCCACCCGTGTTGGTTGAAGTTGAGGAGAGCGAGAGGGTGATTCCACCGGTTGATTTGGATGAGGAGGAACCGGTGGATGAGGAAATTGAGATGGAGGCTCCTGGGAGGGTGCAAATGAGGTTAGTCCCAGCAAGTACCGCACCTAACAGTGAGTCTCCCGTTGAGAAGCCGGCAGTTGGTAAGCCGGTCATGTTTAAGCCCACCACGGAGATTGATCTTACCCGTGTTCCTTATCCGGCGCGCTTGACTAATCAAAAGCACGCTAAGGAATACGGGCATTTTCTTGACATGTTTAGACAACTCAAGATCAATCTCCCGTTTATTGAAGCCCTTCAGCACATACCCAAGTATGTGAAGTTTCTGAGAGAGTTGTTGAAGGGTAAGGATCGTTTGGGAGAGGTAGCCAACGTATCATTGAGTGCGGGTTGTTCCGCGGTGATCTTAAACAAGCTTCCCGAAAAGCTTGCAGATCCGGGAATGTTTACTATCCCGTGCTTGTTTGGAGATGATGTAAGGAGGTATGCTCTGGCGGACTCAGGGGCTAGCATCAATCTGATGCCACATTCTTTATACGAGAAGCTAGCCCTTGGTGACTTGTCCCCCACACGCATGACCTTGTCTTTGGCGGATCGGTCGGTTAAGTGTCCACGGGGGATTTTGAAGAATGTGTTAGTCAAGGTTGATAGGTTTGTTTTTCCCGTGGATTTTGTGGTGATGGATATGGAGGCGGACACGGTGGTCCCCATCATTCTTGGGCGCCCATTCTTGCGCACCGCTAAGGCCATCATAGATGTGTATGAGGGAAAACTCACTTTTAGAGTGGGTGATGAGAGCATCTGTTTGAAGATAGAAAAGTCAATGAAGGCCGGTGATGAGTTAGTCCATCAAGTGGATGGTGTGATTTTGGTTAGTGATGATGTAGGTGTGAATGAAGTTGTGGGAGAACGACCATGGGATGTAGGTGATCGTGGTCCTGATTTGATGGCAAGGGAGGAGGTTTCCCTTGATTCCTCTACTTGAGTTGAGTTTGAGGAAGCTCTTGGGTTAAACTCCCAAGTGTAGAGTTTGTAGAATTAGTAGTTTCTTAGTGTCGTTGAAGTTTTTCATTTTTCATTTTTCGTTTTCGTTTTCGTTTTTGTGTGTTTTAATTTGTTTTGCAGGTTTTTAGTCAATTTGATACCATTATGATGAATTGGAACCACCAGGTATGTAATTCTTGCTTTAGAACAGTTGTGGATGGTTGAGTGAGTTTGGGGTTGAAAATTTGGCTAAGGCATGGAAACCTGGAAAACTTTCTGTGAAAATCGCCACGTCGCGTCACGCGACACACACAGGGTAATTTGTCGCGCTACGCGACAATATGGTCAACTTCGCGGGTCAACATTCCCTCGCGTATCGCGAGGGTTTCTTCACATAGTGTCGCGGTACGCGACGCCCTTCCAGAAGTGTTTAAAGCTTTTCAAGCCTTAGAGATCATATTTTTATTTCCAGTTCTTCTCTTCTACTCCATTGACTCTCCATTCTCATAACCGCACGACAACATGGAGACTAAGTGTGGGGAGGTTTGTGGTTTTTGTGGTTTATTCGTTCATGGTTATTTTGATTAGAAATTTTGAAATTTTGTAAATTTTGATTTGTTGGTTTCGGGAATCCGGGTTGGTTTGTGGTTGGACTTAATCATGGATATCATTATTATTCTTTGGACGTAGTGATGCTTGTTTGATCTTTGTGTTGTGTAGATCTTATGTTATTGTTTATAGCCTGTGGAGCAGAATTGTGGATTGTGGAGCTACGTGGAAAGATTGGCACTCGACAGTTTTCTCGTTAACCAGCTAAGTCATTTTCAGTTTTTAGTTTTTAGTTTTCTTTTGGTTTTCCTTATTCTCTACATTGGGGACAATGTAAAGTTTAAGTGTGGGGATGGGAAACTTTGTTTTAGTCTTGTTTTCTTTTAGTAGTTAGTTTTCGAATTTTAGTTTACTTAAGTTTTTGAGTCAAAATTTTTGAAAATTTTTACTTTGTTTTTACATCTTTGGCTTAGATCTTCCTTGTCCTTGTTTTAGTTGGTTGCAAAAGCATGATGGGAAATGATAGAAAAGTTAGGTTTGATGGTTTCATTCATAGTTAACTTGTTGGTTTGGGTTTTATGTTTTGGTTACGGGATGTGTAAGTAGGCTCAACTGATTGTATTTTTCCCTTAGGATTGGTATAATACCACTTAAATGCATGATTTTCATGGGAAACATCTTGGGAATTTGGAATTAATGAAATTGTTTTCTAGTTGTAAAGGAGTCTTTGCATAATAACAGGTAAGAGTTTTGAAAATCTGATTTTTGTTTGGCACATAAGTACTCTTTTTATGAGAATAAATCCGAGTCTTATGGCGCCCCCATTTCACCAAATAAGCTGAGTAAAAAGAAAAAAATAAAAAGAAAAGAAATTGAATGAGAAACTTATGTGTCACACGCCGGGTTGCAGCCTGGTTGAAACACCACTAAGTTAAATTCAATGGATTGAAAAATAAAAGAAAAATGCTCACGCTTCCATCTGTTTCCATTTTAAAAATCTGATTTGAGGAATTTCTGGTTTGTTTATATGGGAAGATGACTTGAAAGCTAGAATTTAGGATCGATTTGATTTTAGATTACCTAAGTGTGGATCTAATGAAATGAAATGTAAAACATGAACATAATGAACCATGATTAAGGGATAGGAATAATCAGTATGGGTTTAACGGGATAAAAATACTTGCAATCTTTTCCAAAGCATTGAATTTTGATTTGACTTTGTTAATTGTGTAGAAACCATTTTATTTGACTATGATCCCAGATTTTTGCATAAGCCTTTTTCAGGGTCGAAAAAGAGATAAGTGTGGGGATGTGATGTGTTGCAAAACACATCTATTTTTCTATTTGTTTCTTTCGAGTTTCTGTACAGTTTATTAGTTTTTAGAGTCGATTTATGCTGGTTCTTCACAATTTGGTAATTTTATGCTTGCAGGTAATAAACATATCATTTTGGAGCAAAAGATCAAGAAATAGAGCTCCCAGTTGGTCGAGAACAAATCCCAAGACAAAAGTAGAAGAATTCTGGATTTTTCAACTCCTCGCGCTACGCGACGACCAAAGAAAACCCTGTCGCGCTACGCGACAGGTGGAAATGACTGAAATGCCCCTCACTTAATAATGCCGGTTGACCCGACTATTTTGTCGGGTAGTGGAACCCGTCGCGCTACGCGAAGGGTTTGGAGGAACCTGTCGCGCTACGCGACAGGGTTAAATTTCCAGAATTTCGAGTTTTAAACTTTGGAAACGGCTGGAGTCGGGGAGATTCGATTTGGACGACCAGAGACGACCTAGGAGGCGACAAGAGGCTAGAGAACAAGATTGGAGTCGATCTTGATCATCGGAAGCCCTAGACGAGTGATCCGAAGGGTGTAACGTGATCGGTTTACTTTGTTTCTCTTGTTTCTCATGTTTTCTTACTTTAAACAGATTATGATTTGTTTTCATACAATGTTTCTTGGCTAAATATTTAGAACTATCTAGGTTAGATGATTATACATGTTTGATTTTGGTTTGATTCGGTTTTGGAACATTATGATGTGAATGATTTATGATTTAAAGACTTGGTTTGGAATATTGGATGTGTATGTGTATCTTGGATTGTTAAATGATTGATATTATGTTCCTCATGTGTCTTGGTGATTGTCTGTCACGAAATAGGTGCATGCTAGAATCAATTACTGTGTGTTCTTGATTAGTGGATGAGTTGCTTAGGCCGAGTGATCCATAGGAATGTTTTATTATGATTTAGATGATTAAGATGTGTAACTTGCTTCAATAGCCGTGAGGTGAGAAGTTGTTGATAAGTCTTGGATGTTGGATTTCTGATTAGAGCCTTCGTGAGAAGATCTTTCTAGTATGTCTATCATTTCTTGTTTATCAAGTCCAATAGGAAAACCCAAGTTATCCCTAGCATTTGAGTGAACTGTAACTGTCGCGCCGTGAGGTAGATTGTTTAACAGTTATTTCTTAAGTGTTTTGAGATTATTGTACTGTGAGGTAGATAATCTAGCAGATACTTCATAAGTAGTTGGATGACCTGTGAAGGGAATCCATTTAACCGGTGGTTTAACGGCTTTTAGGATCTTTAGTTGACTATCCTTGAGAAGGGTCGAGGGTGCTCTAGGTTTCCTTTGAGTTTAGTATCATAAGATCCCGGTATCACATTAGTTCCAATTCCCGATAGAACCTTGTCAAGCATGTATATGATTCAAGCCTAGGTAGTGTTTCTTTTCTTCTCTGATTTAGTCTTTGGTTTGCCCGTCTGTTTTAGTCTATTTAAGTTATTATTAGTTTTGTTAGAAAACCCCCCTTCCTTATTATTATTTTATTTAAGTACAAAATTTTGTATAGATAAATCATAGAGTCTAGTTAGTGCAGTCTATAGAAGTCTGTGGGTTCGATATCCGGACTTACTTTTGTCTTGCTGCATACGATAGGTACACTTGCCTGTCGGTAGCTTAGGTTTTAGAGAGTCTAGATTTATTACTTTGTGTCTAGTTTATAGTCGGTTTTTAGTTAGTTTTATAGCTAAGCTCCGTCGACATCACCCGCCAATCCCAGAAAAGACCGTATCTCCGTTGGTGTCTTAGGAGTGTCCCAATTCTTTATTGCTTCAATCTTGGCGGGATCTACATGTATTCCCTCACTGTTGACTACATGTCCCAGAAATTGAACTTCTCTCAGCCAAAATTCACACTTAGAGAACTTGGCGTAGAGCTTCTGTTCTGTCAACAGTTCCAAAATCTTTCTGAGATGTTGCTCGTGTTCTGCTTTGCTCTTGGAATAAATCAGTATGTCATCGATAAAGACAATAACAAACTGATCTAAATACGGCTTGCACACTCGGTTCATGAGATCCATGAAAACCGCTGGTGCGTTCGTTAATCCGAAAGGCATCACCATGAATTCGTAATGCCCGTATCTGGTTCGGAATGCCGTCTTCGGTATGTCTTCATCTTGAACTCTAAGCTGATGATAACCAGACCGCAAGTCAATCTTAGAGAAGTACTGAGCTCCTTGCAGTTGGTCAAACAAATCATCAATCCTCGGCAATGGATACCGATTCTTGATGGTTAGTTTGTTCAGCTCCCTGTAATCTATACACATTCTGAACGATCCGTCTTTCTTTTCACAAACAAGACCGGAGCTCCCCAAGGCGAGTAGCTCGGTCTAATGAATCCTTTGTCCAATAACTCCTGCAACTGGTTTGATAATTCCTGCATCTCCGAAGGTGCTAGCCGATAAGGAGATTTAACAACAGGAGTTGCTCCAGGAACTAAGTCAATTCGAAACTCTGCCGGTCGCACAGGAGGCAAACCTGGTAAGTCTTCAGGAAATACTTCTGGATATTCTCTTACTACCGGTACGTCTTGTATCTTCTTCTTGTCTTTCTCCTTTTCCACTACATGAGCAAGGAAAGCTACACACTGCTTCTGTAAACACTTACGCGCCTTTATGCAAGAAATGATTTTGACACTTCGTTTTGCTTGATCCCCTCTGACTTCCAATAAACAATCATCAGGCAATGGAATTCGAAGCAGCTTCTCAGAACAGACAACTTCCACTCGGTTAGAGGAAAGCCAATCCATTCCAACAATGATGTCGAAACTACCCAACTCCATCGGTATCAAATCGATAGAGAATGTATGATCATTAAGTGTCAATGGGCAATTTCTGTGAACTGTACTAACTGTAATCTGTTTCCCGTTAGCTACTTCTATAATGTAAGAGGAGTCTAACTGTTCTTCTATGGAATCTAGTTGGCATGCAAAATCGGCAGAGATAAAACTCTGATCCGCACCAGTGTCAAATAGAACAGATCCATAAAAGTCATGTAAGAGAAACGTACCAGTGACCACATTTGGGTCCTGGCGTGCTGCCGGTGCTCCAATCGCAAAAGCTCTTCCACGAGGAGCTTGAACTGCCTGCTGAGCCTTCTTAGGGCAGTTCTTTGCAAAGTGGCCTTGTTCGCCACAGTTGAAGCATCCACCATTGTTCTGGTTAACAGGTGGAGGGAGAGCTAAAACAGCATTGTTGGCTGCTTGTTTTGGTGTCATCCGACATGTTTGGACCCAATGGCCCTTCCTTCCACATCCCGTGCAGTGTTTGCAGGGAGTGTCAGCAGCATGGTGGTATTGACATTTGGCACACAAAGGATATGCACCATTGTAGGGTCTCTTGTTGGGGTTTGTTGGTGCAGCTGTTACTTGTTGAAGTGGGGTGGCCATCGTGTAGTTCTTGATGACCTTTTGTTTCTTTTTGGGTTGATGATGAGGTCTCTTTGATGACTCTTCCTTATTCTTGCCAGCATCAACCTCTTTCTTTAACACTCCAGAGGCAACCATCAGATCAGTGAGTTTTCCAGACAGTCTCACTGCTGACTCGACAGTGGTAGGGTTGGCTGAAACAACCATACCCTGAATACAGGCTGGAAGTCCACCTACATACCTGTCGATCCTCTTTTCTAGAGTCGGTACCATGTCTGGCACCAAAGCAACCAACTCGTGATAACGAGTAGTATACCCCATGTGATCAGCCCCTTTCATCACATGGTTGGATAACTCCATTTCCGACTTCTGCAGCTCATTCTTGGGGCAGAATTTTGTTCTCAGTAACGCCTTGAAGTCCTCCCATGGCATTGCCATAGCTTCTTCTCTTCCTCGAGCGTTGATCTGACCATTCCACCAGGTTAGAGCCCGCTTGTTGAATGTTCCAGCAGAGTAGCGGACTTTATGGTGCTCTGGACAGCTGCAGAGGTCCAGAGTAGCCTCAATCTTTTCAATCCATTGGATTAATCCAACGGCGCCTTCAGACCCACTAAAGCTGGGTGGTTTACATCCTACAAAAGACTTGTAGGAGTAATGAGATGAATCTCCAGTATTTCCACTGGCTTCTCCCGATGTGTTGCCAGTGTTAAGGATCTCATTACGAAGATGAAGGAACATCTCCGGTATGGCTTCTTTCATCTGGTTTGTCATCTGGCCACTCAGTAACGTCACCAATGCGATGGTGGTAGGATCCAGTATGGGAGTCGTTCCTGAACCTGATGCCCCTGTGATCAGTGGAGGAGGAGGTGGAGGCGGTGGAGGAGGTGGCGGTGGTGAGTCATTTGGTGATGGCGTTGAGGAATGTGGAGCTTGGTCTTGTGATGATTGCAACAGGGGAGGTTGTCTTCGTGGCGGCATTCTGATCATAACCAAATGAATATTGGTTAGTGCAATGATCGAATGTAGAAGACACAATGCAATATATCTTAAATCCTAAGTTCTCTACATGCAGGGTCCCTAGGTTATAGTCTAGGCCAAACCGTTTATATCAGTGACCTATATTTCTCTATAACCATGGCTCTGATACCAATCTGTCACACCCCGAGCCGGCGGGATAGGATCGGTTGTCCCGTCGGGCGGAAGGTTCCCGGGGCACGATATCGTGAGTGATAATCGGATGGATCAGATTGTTATATTGCACATGATACATAAATGAGAAATGCTAAACAGGATAGAATTACAAAGTTAAATTACATCAGTAATGTTTATAATTTAACAATGTAAATCTACTATTAACATCATAAGTTTTCTATCTTGTATGTACACAAGATATACAAAATGGTATGTGTATGATGTCTTCAAAAGTATGCAGGTCCAAAAATACTAAGTCTTCTAACTGAAGTCCTAGCCCAGAAGTAATGACTTCCTAATTGACCTGTTCGTCACCTGAGAAGTCATGCAAAAAGATCAAGTCAACACATGGTTGGTGAGTTCATATAGTTTTATGATTTGTAAATGTTTTGAAAATCCTCCTTGGTAAAGACCCTAACCTCATTAACACCACATGTAATATCCACATCGGTATGCTTATATATAGGGCATATGTAAGGGACAAGCCCTAGCCAACATCCCACCACATACTAATATGCATATGACACTGCTGATAATGATAATTAGGCATTTTTACCCTTAACACCATTCCATAAGTTCTTCTGTTATTGTCCCTGGGTTTACAATCAATTGAAATCCATGTTGATTTCACAAGTTCATCACACAAGATGATCAACCATAGTAATTGGATAAACAGTTATAAATGTTTAAGTAAATAAATAAATAAACATTTAATAAAATCTAAGTCCTAATGATTGGGGCCTTTGGTCAACTCGAGTAGACTAGTCTGTCAATCAAGGTACTTAGTAGTGAAGGAGAGCTGTAAATCTCATCAAACATGTGACCTATAATCAATCAGTCTAGCTAGGACATCTTTTGATATATAGGCTTTCATAGTTCTTTAGACCGTCCATAGTTCTTTAGTTCTTTAGTTCTTTGGCACATGTTATCTTTGAGCATTTCCCAGATTTCCCCTTAAAATAGTTCTTTGTACTTAGTTCTTTGAAATAGATCGTTAGTCCTTTGACATCCCACCATTGAAATAGTTCTTTGGAAATAGATCGTTAGTTCATTGAGAATAGACCGTTAGTTCTTGGAAATAGACCTTTGAAAATAGTCCTTTGAAAATAGTTCTTTGTTGAGATCTTTAGTTCTTTGAAAATAGTTCTTTGAAATAGTTCGTTAGTACGTAACAGTTACCTAAACATGAGTCTAGGATAACAATTGTACATGTAAAACATATAAAAGCATTCAAGTAAACAATTTACATAAAAACAATTTACGCATGTTTCTCAGCCCCGCGTTTTAAAACAAAATGTTAGAAAAGGGGCAATGAACTCACCTTGTAGCTGTTGAGTTGACTTAGCTTAAACAAAGGACTGCACGCGCTCTGTACTGTAATTTGGTTTGTTTTCACGTTCCTGTATTGATTTCACGTTGTTAAGACTCGCAAGTATAAGTTTTGTAGGAATTTGTGTGTAGATATATGTGTTAGCCCTAAAGTTGGCTAACACGCATAAGACTTGGTCATGATCCCTGTTCGGTCCCATATGTTTGATTCAAGTTAATGACCTTATAAGTTATCATCTTGTCATTAGTTATAAGTCATTTGCTGTAATTGTGTTTAGATTGTGTTTCCTCACTGTCGGACTCAACTAAACATCCTGTTTTCACATTGTTCTTGTACTGACTTGTCGGTCATCTGATTCCTGTCAATTGTGGACATCAGATCGCAACCGATATGTTTCTGAGTATTGTTTGAGCATCGTTGTTTCTCGTGACTTGTTGTGTTAACTGTAATTAAGTTTTCACTTAATAAATGTAACAAATGTTCCAAATGTACGTTGTACTTAATGTATTTAAGTTTATACGAAAATACATACAACGATTTCTTGTATTTAAGATCCTGTTAATACAAATACTGTTCACAATCATATAAGTACACATAGTTACTGTAGAAAGTACACGTACCGTACGGACTTGCCGGACGATCTGGTACTTGCTGTTACAACCAAGCAGAAATCGCTGAGGGAAGACTTATAGAGCTAGAGGAGTTGGATGCATCTGACTTTGCGAAGGAAGAGGAGGAGGAGGTACCAGCAGAGGACGCTGATTCCAAGTCCACGATTGATGATGCTTTCGATTGATTTAGTTTAGACCTATAAGGGGCGGGTTGTGTCCCTGTACTAGATGTTTTGGAAATTGAGTTTTTATATTAAAGGAATTGTAATCAGCACGACTTATTATCTATCGAAAACTATTATCTATTGTTAACAGTTGTGTTCATTCATACAATTACATGTTTATTTGTTGTATCATTTACACATCTCACATTGGATCTTAGTAACACTCTAACACTTATTCTCACTATGAAGATTATGGCCGGGGAAAGCATTAATATGACTGTTGCTGAACTCAACGCGCTTATCAACACTATGGTTGCAGAGGCTATAGCTAACTATGCTCAAACACACCAGACAGGTCCACATGGTCCAATGGGGGGATTGTTGAACCCACAAGTGTGCACGTTCAAGACGTTCTTGGACTGCAAACCGCATAACTTCAAAGGATCGGAAGGAGCCATTGGACTTCTTCGATGGATTGAAAAGTCAGAGTCGGTGTTTGAGATGTGCAATTTCCCGGAGGAGAACAAGGTCAAGTACGCTACTGGTACTTTGGAGGGTCCAGCATTGACATGGTGGAACTCCAACGTCCAGACATTGGGATTGGGTGAGGCCAATGCCCTTACTTGGAATGGATTCAAGACGCTAATGCAGGAGGAATATTGCCCCCGCAACGAGGTGCAAAAGCTGGAGGACGAATGCTGGCACCTTAAAATGGAAGGGTCTGATATCGAGGATTTCACCACTCGATCCCACTAATTAGCCAGACTCCTACCTCACATGGCAACTCCACCTAGCAAGTGGATTGAGAGGTACATTGGGGGATTAGTATCTCAGATCCAAGGGTTAGTCACGTCTGCTAATCCCACAACTATTCAACAAGCTGTTTGGTTGGCACACCAATTGACTGATCAGGCAGTACAGCAGGAAACTTTGCCCAAAAGAACAGCAACTGCTAAAGTGGGAGACAACAAAAGGAAGTGGGAGAGTAGCAATTCCAAAAACTCCACTAAACAATCATTCCAGCAAAACCTCAAGCATGAGTCAAAAAAGACTCATCACAATTCAAATAGTAGTCAGCAGTCATCGGGAGGGTATATTGGTAAATACCCAAAGTGCAACAAATGTGGATTCCATCATTTAGGGAATCAGTGTGATAAGTACCGGTGCCAACGATGCGGTAAAGCGGGTCATGCAGCCAAAGACTGTCGTGGGGAACTGCCAACAAACCCACCCAACCAGAACAACACCAAGAAGGGATGCTATGAGTGTGGCAAACATGGGCATTTCAAGAAGGATTGCCCACAACTCAAGAAAAGAGGGTCTAATGATACGACAAATGGCAATGGCACCAACAACAACAATAAAAACAACACAAATGGTGCTAAGGGTAGAGCATTCGTGATTGGAGGACGTCAAGCATGAGAGGACCAACGTTGTTACGAGTACGTTCCTCTTGAATAATCACTGTGCCTCTATGCTATTTGACACTGGTCCGGAGTTTTGTATCTAGTGAGTTTTGTAAATTGCAAAATGTTAATCCTACTACTCTAGAAGACCCTTACACTGTAGAACTAGCTGATGGCAAGTTAATTGTAGTAGAACATATTTTAAAAGGATGTATCCTTGACTTGATGGGTCAAACACTGGACATTGACCTTATGCCTATCGCTTTAGGCAGTTTTGATGTAGTCATTGGCATGGACTGGTTGTCGAAACACCAGGCTGAAATAGTATGCCAGGAAAAGATTGTCTGTATACCTCTACCACATGGAGAGACACTGTATGTACAAGGCGAGAAGAGCAGTACGCCACTGCGTCTCATATCTTGTATGAAGGCACACAAATGTCTGCGTAAAGGTCATACAGCAGTTATAGCACTTATAACTGAAAAGCCGGTAGCTGAGAAGAAGATCGAAGACATCCCAGTGGTTCGTGAATTTCCTGAAGTATTTCCAGAAGACCTACCACGGTTAACTCCTACCAGACAAGTGCAATTCCGAATCGACCTTACACCAGATGCAGCGCCGATAGCTAGAGCACCTTATCGACTTGCACCATCTGAAATGCAAGAGCTATCTACACAACTGCAAGAATTGTTGGATAAGGGCTTTATACGACCTATTTTTTCACCGAGGGGAGCCCCAGTCTTATTTGTTAAGAAAAAGGACGGGACTTTCTGTATGTGTATCAATTACCGGGAACTTAACAAGGTTACCATCAAAAACCGGTATCCGTTACCTTGAATTGATGATCTATTTGATCAATTGCAAAGTTCGAGTTACTATTCAAAGATTGATCTCAGGTCTGGGTACCATCAACTCAGAGTCCAAGAGGAAGATATTCCAAAGACAGCATTCAGAACGCGTTATGGCCATTACGAATTCTTGGTCATGCCATTGGGTTGACAAACGCTCCAGCAGTATTCATGGATCTAATGAATCGGGTTTGCAAACCCTATCTTGATAAATTTGTCATTGTTTTAATTGATGACATTCTCATCTATTCCCAGACTGTGACAACCAGTACCTGATCGTCCGGCAAGTCCGTACGGTACGTGTACTTTCACTATTTACTATGTGTAAATACAGTGTGTAAACAGTTGTGTGACAACAGAACTCTGAAAACAAACAATAGTTTTATGTGTTTAAATGAAAATTTAAATATAGTAAATACAACAACGCACGACAAACAACAGTTGTAGGTATTTAAGTGAACTTAAGTACAGTTAATACAACGACTCATGAGAAAACAACAGTGTACAAACAAATGAAATGAACATATCG
This sequence comes from Mikania micrantha, assembly GCA_009363875.1. Lineage (NCBI taxonomy): Eukaryota > Viridiplantae > Streptophyta > Magnoliopsida > Asterales > Asteraceae > Mikania > Mikania micrantha. The sequence continues at coordinate 30,987 of SZYD01002691.1, forward strand.
GTTGCGACCTGATATCCACAGATGACAGGAATCAGATGGCCGACAACTCAGTATGAAAAAAATGTGAATTCAATAAGAACAAAGTGAAAACAGGCAAGTATAGTTGAGTCCGTCTGTGAGGAAACACCATTCAAAACATAAGTTCAGTATCGCTTTGCAATAACAAACAGACAGTGTGTTTGCGTGGGTGACGATTTACACAAACATAACTGTGAGTTTAAAGTTCTGAAATGATGACTGTAAAGTAGAAAACAAGAATCAGAAAGCGAAACCCTCGTCGTGTTCGTTCGAGTGACGATTCGAACGAATACGCGCGAAGGTGACGCAATCTGACGAAAACTTAAAAATAAACGTTTTCGATGAAATAAATTAAGAAAAATGAATTAAAAGATTTACTAGGAATAATCACCTTCAAAACCTAAAGACAAAACTATTTTTATTTAAATTTATAACGCGCGTAACGTGCCGGATACGCAAAAAAATTAAAAACCGAGCAAACGAAACGAACCCTAACACACCCGGAGTATAAATACCCTAAATGAGCCAACATCCTCATTTATTACATCCTCTCTCTCTCTACATTCAAAATCCCGGAATTCTCTCTCTCTAGAAATCCAAACTTTAAACCCTTAGATCTCTCTCATTTCTTGACGAAATCTTGTGTTCTTGGTGTCCAAACGAAGCTACAATCACCCTCAACACGAAAGTACAATCAATCTGAATTAGAACCCACCGAATCTGTGGTAAAAAAGAGCTCAAAGGCCACGAAAACTAGGGTTTTCAAACCCTTTGTTTGACCACTAACCCTAAACCGGTTCAAAACACCTTAACCACCACAAGCTCTACACGAAACACACCCTAGGACTGATGTACAATGTTTCCTATCAATACAACTAACTATCTTATCTTGATAATGTTTTGAATTATCAAGAATGGGGTTAAGGCAAACAAGGGTAATAAAGATCAAGCCTTGAATCACAACTAAAAAGACATGCTAAGTCTAATCTAATCGGTTAGGTGTTAGTATAACTCATCACAAGTGAACCAAGGCCGAATGATAACCAAGATCTATAAGTGTTAGCTAACTGTAGGGCTAACACACACTAACATACACACCCATACTATAACTTATACTCATAAGTTACAAACATCGTGGAAAACAATACAGGATCGTGAAAACAACATCAAGAACAAAATCGAGCGAGTGCTTTTTTTGTTTATACTTAGTCAACCACATCAACTACAAGGTGAGTTCATACGCCCCTTTTCTAATCTTTATTGATTTCAAAACTCAGGGCTGAGAAACATGCTAAATCTTTTATTTACTTAAAAGTTTTAGTGCAACATATTGATTATACTATGATTTAGATAATATTGTTTGACTTTATTATCGCTTATCATTGTATGCATGCTTGTTTGGTCATAACATAACTGAGATAACTAGAATGAAACATGATAATGTAGTTTCATGAATCATCAACACAATAGAATAATGCTAGTTGTAAGATTATATCTTATAACATCTTATTATTCTTACATGAATGAACAACGAGATAATCACGAGTTAACATGCTGACAATGACAACAACAAACAAGAATGATATGATGATAATATAATTTCACAATATCATTCACCACCGGAGTTAGCTAAGTGTAATAAGACAAGTTCTTATAACACTATGCATACAACTCGGTGAAGACTATGGGATAACACGAAAAAAACATCAATGAGAATAGGAATCATGAACATGTCCACATGACTTCATGACATCATTCACCACCTGAACTAAGTGTAGTAAGACTAGTTCTTACAACACTGTAGTTACAACCGGGTGAAGGCTACGGAAAACAAGAATGATAATCATGATAACGTAACTTCATGATAACAACATCATTCACACAACTACTAACATCGTATAATAAGACAAGTTCTTATAAAACTTTGTTAAAAACTACGAGAACACACAACACTGAGAACAAACAACACTAAGATGATGACTATGGTGAACACAACAACAATTGATTACTATTAAATTGTCTGTATTATATCACATCAATCATGTGCCATGTATTCAAGTTCAAATTGTAAGTCCCTCATCAACGAATCATTTACCAGTTAATTTGACGCGACTATACCGACGATAACATAGTGGTACCATAGGTTTGACAAACCTCCGGCAGGTAGGGCCGGTATGTTGATCGTATTATCATTTGGCCAGTAACGTATGACCGGTGACAGGGCGACATCAGTCAGGGTCTGGTAAACGACACATGGTGATATTAATCTACAGTGATAATTGTAATTAATCCTTCGATTCTATTGATTGGTAGACTGAGGAATTGATCTTTTCTCATGTCACATTACTGGTAGTAGTTTCGTTGAAGGCTATGAGAACATCAAAGTGGTAGAGGTAAATTGGATGCATTGTGATCTGATTACGTGAGGATCACAATGGATTCCTTCTAGGCTCTATGCACTTCAAGCGGGGAATAGATGTCAATTGGTTAACTAACACTTCTATTATTAGTAGTGACAGACAGTTAACCCCACAAGCGAGAGAATAATAACAAGGATAAGATTAAATTAATCTATTTTCCTTAAAACATTGAGGGTTTATCAACACTTCGGTTTGATAACTAAATCCCTCTTACTATATTATTCTACATATAACACACAGGGTTATGAACATGATCTTACGGGTGAATATCAAACTGGTTGAACACATGTGAGATGAAAATGGGTATCTAAAGGGTATCTAAAGTTGTATTGCAAGTGGTGTTGAATTTTATTAGGTATGCGGTGGGATGTCGGTTGGGGCTTGTTCCCCTACGTATGCCCTATATATAAGCATAACTAATAGGATGAGATACTACTTGTGAATATAACTATGGAGAGGCCATTGTGTGAGACGGATGAATCAAACTTAACAAAACACTTGTATGACATTGTGATTGTGAATGTTAACAAATCAATGGTTTTCAATTACTAAACTTATGAACTCACCAACCTAGTGTTGACTTTGTTTAAATGCATGTTTTCTCAGGTGACGAACAGGTTTAGTCACCAACATTCAGGGATTAAGCTAGTGGACTTTTAGAAGACCTGGCTTCATTTTTTGTTGAGCATACTTTTGAATGACAAAACAATGAATCATCTTTTGTAAATCTTATGCAGTTACAAAATAGGAACTCATTGATTCTTTTGGATAGATTTACTTAGTTAAATTATGAACGTAACATTGTAATTTAACTTTGTAATTCTATATCATTGTCATATTAGCATTTCTCAATATATATCATGTGCTATGTCAACAATCTGATCATTTTGATTATCAAACGATATCGCGCCCTGAGAACCTTCCGCCCGACGGGAAAGTCGATCCAGCCCGCCGGCTCGGGGTGTGACACAGACTAAGGAGGATCATGCTGAATATCTTCGTTTGATGTAGAACAACTGTACGCAAAATTCTCGAAATGTGACTTCTGGATGCGAGAAGCTCAATTCTTGGGTCATCTAGTCAACGAAAAGGGAATACGTGTTGATCCAGCAAAAATTGAAGCGATTAAGAGTTAGGAAGCATCAAAGACCCCTACCGAGGTATGACAATTCCTAGGTTTGGCGGGTTATTATCGAAGATTTATTGAAGGGTTTTAGAAAATCTCTCAACCACTTACAACTCTTACTCACAAAGGAACTAAGTATGACTGGACGGATAAACAGGAAGCTGCATTCCAGTTACTAAAACAAAAACTCTGCAGTGCACCGTGTAACATCTGTACATTTAGTCATGGTAGTCGTAAACAGTGTTAGAACAATGTGTATTTATGTCCAATCTGTCAATGTGATTCATATGTTCATGATTGTGTTTGTGTGTGATAGGATCTTAATTAAATAGGAACAAGTATGTATTATTTAATTACAGTCGATTTCGCTAGGCAAGAACAGTATCGTATTATATCGAAACAGTGGTGGGACGGCGTCAGATAAGGCAGGTAGCTGGACTCTGGGGTATGCCCTATACATATACTGCGTTCGGTGTAATGGGATAGTGTTAGTGCGTAGTGTTCAGACGAATAGTATGACAAACAAACTAATTAAACAAAATCCTAATACGTAAGCGAGACTGAGTATAGTTATGGGTGACGATCCATAATGATACGAATGTTGAACTTATAATTACGAGTAAACGGCAATAAATAAATAATACGATCGAAAAACGTACGCGATTGCGGGTATACACGTAATTGTATTTGTTTAACGATCTGTCAACGCACGAAGAGTAAAAATAAGTGAAATATTTTATTTTTACATTTTTACAATTTTGAAACTCATCAAAATGTCGAGAATAACAACTATTTTATTTAAATCGCGTAAAATGCGCGTTACGTTCCGAAAACGCGAACCGAGCGACCGAAACAAACCCGAATACCGCCCGGACTATAAAAGCCTTGAAGAAGGCTTTTTCCTTCATTTAATTCAGCCAAACCCTTTCTCTCTCTAGGATTTCGTTCTCCACCTCCTCACTAGAAAAACCGAGCTTCAAACGCGCGTATCTCCTTCGTTTCTCCACGGATTTGGGTGTTCTTGGTGTCCACGCGTAGCTCTCGACAAGTACTACAAGGAAGTACAACAGATCTGGTGTTTGATCCGGCCGAATTCAAGGTACAAAGCCACAAAAATTCTGAAAATAAGGGTTTTGTATGTGTGTGTTGTTCAACCAAGAGGATAACTGGTTAACACCTAACTCTTGCCACCACAACACCTTCGCAAGCCTCTGAGCACGAGTCATAACCAGTAGATCGATGTTAGGATCATGGGTGTTTGAAGAAATGGTGATGATGATGCACAGCCTTCATAGGTTCGACGGGCGAACCTGCACTTGACGGCCACATGTCAGGCGAACCTTGTGGTCCAGTGCTGAACCCTGTTGCTGTGCCATCCACGAACCTATGCTTAAACACCTATGAGCCGAACCTTCCTTTACTGGCGAACCCCAAGGCTGCGAACCATTACACACCAGCCGAACCATGTTCCATGACATTGCCGAACCCTCAGGATAAACGAACCAGTAGAGGTGCCACGAACCTTCCAGATTAGCGAACCTGCCATGGCCGAACCCTCAACTTCTCGGCCGAACCCTTGTATGGGATGAACCTGCGCCATCAAGCGAACCCATCTTCATATTAGACGAACCTTCGCGACAATTAAATGGCCGAACCCTCTGCATTTTGAACGAACCTATACGCTGGAAAGTACATGCATGAGTTACGAGCCTTGGGTCACGAACCTTAGTACATGGGCGAACCTAGTTGCCTGCCTTACTGCCGAACCATTCTTTGGTCTCAAACGAACCTCAAGGTTCGCTGTAATGGAAGCAGCCCCCTTCGAATCTTCTAAACCCAAAGTTCTTAGCCCATGCAAAACCATGTAGGCCAACACCCTCATCTGATCAAGCAAATGTTAATCGGCTCACTTCTTGGTGGCGGCCCAGTAGTGATTCGGCCTAATTAACCAAGGCCCATAATTGGCCCACATCCATAAAGTTTAGCCCAATCATTCGGCTCATAGGATTGTGTCTTGGCCCAATTTAGGCCCGATAATTATGAACTTGATCACTTAACTTATATGGTTCATTTGGAATAATGGGATGAGTAAAAGTGAGCAAATCATAAACATAAAGGGCTAAAACACTTTAACATATCTTCAATTTGCATGTTAAACAATGGTTATCAAAAATCATCAACACTTGTTATTTTATGTGCACAAGTTGGGCATAAAAGAACATGACACATTTTGTTTCAAGAATCTGTTATCGATCAAGTAACTCAAATCATGATATTCAAAGTCACACAACACTCTTAATCATGAGAACAAGTATTCAAGAGTTAATCATGTTCAAGATAACACAAGTCAATCAATAAATCAAAGTCTATACAATCATAAATCTTATATCTTATGTATGATTACAATGATATAGGAACCAGTTAAAAGTCTTGTTTGATACTTGCTACTTGTTATAGTTCAGAGTCTACTGCAGACAGGTGAGAACATTAGCCCCTCTTTTACTGTTTTTCAACTGTTTTGGGGTGGAACACGTGATCAAACATTCTTTATGCAAATCATATTTCATATATAGGATTTATGCTACTGTTCAACTGTTACAGGTTCATTTTAGAAATCCAAGGGATTTCTCAACTATTTTCAAAAGATTTATCAACTGTTTATAATGGTTTTATCAACTGTTAAACAATTTCTACTAAAAGGTTTTATAAAAGGTTCATTAAACTGTTTTACACCAATTTTACACAAATGGTTTTATAAATGATAAATACTTTTAAGGAATAAGTTTTATAAACTCTTTTACAAAAATCTTGTGTTTTCAATAAAATGATACTTATTAAGCCTTGTTATTACACAAGGACTCTATTCTCAGTATTAAATCAGAGGTTTCAAAACAAGGGATACAATTCAATGGTTTTCATGCTGGTATTCAAACAAAGGATTTCAATTCATGGTATTCAAACAAGTTATTTCAATCATTGGTATTCATGGTATTCACGGGAAGTTTTCAAATCATGGAAATCAAATAAGGCATTCAATCAAAGGGTGTGACAGGCTGGTATCAGAGCCAAGGTTGTAGAGAACTAGGAAAAACCCAATACTTAATGACCTAGACTATAACCTAAGCTACCTCATAGGACTAAGTGCTATAGGCTTGAGGATACTTAGGATCTAAGTAAACTTAAGTGAGCATTAAGTCTACATCAAGCTTGAAAGATCTTATGGATACACTTCTAAGATTAAGTATCGAGTCAAGAAATTTGAATCGGGATTCTATAATTTTAGAAACTGAATTAAATTTCTCAATACATATTCATTACAGGACTTCAGAGGCAAGGATCTGTATTCTTAGTATCCTTGATCTGAAATTCTCAATCAGAGTTCATTAGAGGATATCAGAGGCAAGGATCTGTATTCTTAGTATCCTTGATCTGAAATTCTCAATCAGAGTTCATTACAGAATTTTAGAGGCAAAGATCTGTATTCTTAGTATCTTTGATCTGAAATTCTAATCATGATATTATTATCATGAATTCATTTCATTAGGACTTCATAACTTAGAATCTGTGTAACAGTATTCTTTAGTTGAAGTTCACACAAGGAGATCATTATACTCAGTACAGTAAGTATTGAGAACCTAGGTTAATTAACCTAGGACACATACATTAAAACCTAAGGTCCTGATTTATAGTAAATCAAGAATCTCGGTTTTGACAAACATAATCATATTCATAGTTCAAGAAACAATCATGAATCAATCATAATCAAGCAAGAGTTGGAATTCTAGCTTCAAATACCAATGGCGGCCAAGCTCTGGCATACTGAAGTGGTGGTGGGATGTCGGCTGGGCAGGCAGTTTGCTTGACCCTACGTAAGCCCTATATATAAGCTATCTTCAGTATGACAGGGGGAATTCGGCATTTGTATTTGAAGTGAAGATTCGGGAGCAACTGGAATCATTGAACATTAGTCAAACACATGAGATACAATCATTTGAGATACAACCATGGTGTGAAACAATCATTGTGTTAATCAATCATTGATGAAACAACCATTGTGTGGAAATCAATCAAGTTGTGAACATTCATTAAATGTAAACCTTAAGTGAAATTCTTAAGTGATTACATGTTTAGTACTTACAAACATAGGTTAACAAGAAAAATGTAGAGCACACAGATGATTTAGTTCTACATGTTAACAATTGTTAGTAGGTGCACACACAATTCAATCATAATTCAATCATAGATTCAATCAAAGTTTGGAGATCAAAGAACATGGGATTCTTAATCACTGAAACATACATGGAAATCAATACAATCGTATTGCCAAATGCTAGCAAGGGCATGATCGTAGTATATCGAAGCGGTGGTGGGCTGGCGACTGGGCTGGCAGGTTGCTTGACCCTTTTGTATGCCCTATATATAAGCTATCTTCAGTATACTGGGAAAATGTCAGTGTGTAGGTTTGGTGGAGTGAAATCATGAGACATCATAAACAAATCACATGAGAAGTATGCTAATAAGTTGATTGCTTATACGTGTATTTGCTCATATTACAATTGAATGATAATATTAGTAGTATGGATATATTACTAACTCTATCATGAAAAATTCAATTGTATCCTTTCTCATTACTGAACCACTGGTGGCATCTGTTCATAGAATGCCTCCTCGACGTGACCCTAACGGAGGGGGTTCAACAAGTGGCCAAGATGATGAGATTAACAAAATTGCCCGTGCCATTGCTGTACATATTAAGGATGTTATTCCGAGTATGGTCACTGATATCACCCAGAACCTTCGGGGAAGTACCACTGATTCAGCACACAATTCAAATGCCAACAACGCCGGAACTGCTACTTTCACTTTCAAGCAGTTCAATGATGCTAAGCCTCCTAAGTATGCTGGTACTGAGGGAGCTACCAGTCTACTACAATGGCTGGAGAGCATTGAGGATATCCTTGACTTCACAGGATGTCCTGAAAATCTGAAGGTCAAGATGGCCTCAAGCGGTTTTCACAAAGGCGCACTCACCTGGTGGAATTATGAGAAGAACACCAGAGGACGAGAGGTTGCATTGGCCTTATCCTGGGAGGATTTCAAGAAGTTACTTGTGGAACGGTTCTGTCCACGCCATGAACTGAAGAAACTCGAAGTGGAAATGTGGAATTTAGTTCAGGACAGTGGCGAGAATGCGAAATATACAACCCGTTTCCATGAGTAGTGTATTTTGGTGCCACATCTGGTTACTCCTCTATCCCGTAGGATAGAGAAGTATATTGAAGGATTACCCCTAGTCATCAGGGGAACTGTTATGGGGAGTAGCCCTACTACTCTGGAGGCAGCAATTCATCTTGGTGCCACTCTTACTGAAGAATATGTCAAAGCAGGTGTGCTCACTCGAAAGGGGTATAAGAGAGCACAGGTTGAAGAAGGCAAGAATACTGAACAGCATCAACCCAAAAAGAAGAAACACAAGCAAAAGACGATCAAGAACTATGCAGCCTTGACTGCAGCTACACCCGTACAAGCCACTTTTGGTACTGCTATGCCACAACCAGCTACGGCCAGAAAGCCTTATTCTGGTCTATTTCCACTTTGCACCAAATGCCAATACCATCATCTACCCACTATTCCATGCAGAAAATGTCTCAAGTGTGGACGTATGGGACATTTGGCTGCAACATGTCGATCTGCTCATCTAGCTGCTGCTACAACTACCACCACAAATCCTGCTACTACTGGTGGAAGGGTTTGTTACAACTTTGGAGCAGAAGGACACTTTAGAAACCAGTGCCCAAAACTCAACCCAGCTGCCACAACTGCTACTGCTCGTGCTTTTGTCATTTGAACTTCCGAAGCACGCGAGGACCCGGCAGTCATCATGGGTACATTTCTCATTAATGATCACTACGTTTCTATCATATTTGACACTGGTGCTGATAAAAGTTTTGTCTCTACTAATACTGCTTCACTGTTTAATAAACAACTATCTATACTTGATGCTCCTTACACTGTAGAAGTAGCAATGGTAAGACAATATTAGTAAACTCAATAATTCGCGATTGTGAATTGAGATTGAAAGATCATCTTTTCCTTATCAATCTCATTCCTATGACACTCGGAAACTTCGAAGTTGTAGTAGGAATGGATTGGTTATCCAAAAACCACGCCGAGATGGTATGCTCGGAGAAACTTATTCGACTTCCCTTACCGTCCAGCGAAATGATGCAAGTTTACGGTGAGAAACCCTGCCGCGGACTGAAGATTGTGTCATGTATCAAGGCTAGGAAGTACCTAAAGAAGAAATACCTGGCGTTCCTGGCTCACGTGGTAGAAAAGAAACCTGAGAAGAAAGCGGTTGGAGACGTTCCGGTCATCAGAGATTATCCGGACGTATTCCCAGAAGATTTGCCTGGATTACCGCCAATTCGGCAAGTGGAGTTTAGAATCGATCTCGTCCCTGGAACAAACCCAGTGGCGAAGTCACCGTATCGATTAGCACCGTCTGAGATGCAGGAGCTGTCTAGTCAACTCCAAGAACTTCTAGACAAAGGTTTCATAAGACCGAGTTTCTCTCCTTGGGGAGCTCCGGCTCTATTTGTCAAGAAGAAAGATGGTTCATTTCGTATGTGCATAGATTATCGTGAACTAAACAAGTTGACAATTAAGAACAGATATCCTCTACCCAGGATCGATGATCTATTTGATCAATTACAGGGAGCGACTTGCTTTTCTAAAATTGATCTACGATCCGGGTATCATCAGTTACGAGTAAATGATGAGGATATACCAAAGACGGCATTTAGGACTCGATATGGACACTACGAGTTTGTGGTCATGCCATTTGGGCTGACCAACGCACCCGCAGTGTTCATGGATTTGATGCTGCAGTCCATACTTAGATCAGTTCGTTATCGTCTTTATTGATGATATACTGATTTATTCAAAGACTGAGCATGAACATGAGGATCATTTGAGGAAAGTCTTAGAGCTACTGAGAGCTGAACAGCTTTATGCTAAATTCTCAAAGTGTGAGTTTTGGCTAAAAGAAGTTCACTTCTTAGGGCATGTCATTAACAGGGATGGGATACACGTAGATCCAGCGAAGATTGAGGCGATTAAGAACTGGACTACCCCATCTACCCCAACAGAGATTCGTTCATTTCTAGGATTGGCAGGCTATTACCAGAGATTCATCGCGAACTTTTCAAAGATCGCCTTGCCACTTACCACTCTGACCCAGAAAAGTCAAGCTTTTATATGGGGACATAAACAAGAAGATGCATTTCAACTTCTTAAACAGAAGTTATGCAATTCCCCTATTCTTAGTCTTCTAGAAGGCAGTGATGATTTTATTGTCTACTGCGATGCTTCAAACCTTGGACTCGGTTGTGTACTTATGCAACGGGACAAAGTGATTGCATATGCTTCAAGACAGCTTAAGGTTCACGAGAAGAATTATACTACTCATGACCTTGAGTTAGGGGCTGTGGTCTTTGCATTGAAGATTTGGAGACACTACCTTTATGGTACTAAATGTGTCATCTATACCGACCACAAGAGCCTGCAACATATCCTTAATCAGAAAGAACTCAACATGAGACAACGGCGTTGGGTTGAGCTTCTAACCGATTATGACTGTGAGATTCGTTATCACCCGGGTAAAGCCAATGTGGTGGCGGATGCTCTTAGTCGCAAGGAACCAGTCAAACCAATTCATGTAAGAGCCATGGAGATCAACACACAACCAAACTTGAAAGATCTGATTCGTATTGCACAACAACAATTAGTGATCGACAATCAGCTGAAGACAGATTTAGACTGCGGAGTTGAGGGTAAACTAGAACCTCGAGCTGATAGGGTTTTATACTTCAACGGTCGTATGTGGATTCCAAAGTCAGAAGAATTGCGCACACTCATCTGTGATGAGGCTCATAAGTCGCGATACTCAGTTTATCCAGGAGCCGATAAGATGTATCAAGACTTGAAAACATCTTACTGGTGGCCGGGAATTAAGAAAGACATAGCACTGTATCTGGGAAAATGTCTAACATGTTCCAAAGTCAAAGCAGAACATCAAAAGCCTTCGGGACTTCTGCAGCAACCTGAAATTCCCCAATGGAAATGGGAACAAATTTCCATGGATTTCATAACTAAGTTGCCGAGAACTCTGCGAGGTTACGATTCGATTTGGGTGATCGTTGATCGACTCACCAAATCTGCTCATTTTCTCCCGATCCGAGAGGATTACAAGATGGAGAAGTTAGCTACCTTGTACATCAACGAAATCATTGCTCGTCATGGTACTCCAACATCAATCATTTCTGATCGAGATAGTCGTTTCACTTCTCGCTTTTGGCAAACATTGCAAAAGGCTTTGGGAACCCGTGTTAATCTTAGCACGGCGTATCATCCCCAAACCGATGGCCAAAGCGAAAGGACTATCCAAACACTCGAGGACATGCTTCGTTCTTGTGTGATTGACTTCGGTGGGAGTTGGGACACTCATCTTCCACTCATCGAGTTTTCGTACAAAAACAGTTACCATACAAGCATTCAATGTGCACCATTCGAAGCTTTATATGGTAGGAAGTGCCGATCACCGGTCTGCTGGACCGAGGTTGGGGATTTACAGTTCGTAGGACCTGAACTTATTCAAGAAACAACAGACAAGATCAAAATCATTCAATCAAGGCTTAAGGCCGCAAGAGATCGACAAAAGAGTTATGTCGATCGACGTCGGAAGCCACTTGAGTTTCAAGTTGGTGACCGGGTCTTACTCAAAGTTTCTCCCTGGAAAGGCGTGGTCCGATTCGAGAAGAAAGGGAAACTTGCACCAAGGTACGTTGGACCTTTTGAAATCCTTGAACGGATTGGTCCCGTAGCCTACAAACTCAAACTTCTGGTGGAGCTAAGCAATGTTCACGATACATTTCATGTATCGAATCTTAAGAAATGCTTGGCAGATCATGATGTTCAGATTCCACTGGAAGACATTCAGATTCAAAACAACATGCAATTCATAGAACGTCCAGTTGAAATCATGGATCATGGAGTCAAGAAACTTAAACGTAGCCGTATACCGATCGTAAAGGTGCGATGGGAGGGCAAAAGTGGTGCTGAGTTCACCTGGGAACATGAAGACCAGATGAAGCTTAAGTACCCTCATCTTTGTACAGTACCTTCGGCTAGTTAATTTCGGGACGAAATTCCCTTAATTAGGGGAGACTGTAACATCTGTACATTTAGTCATGGTAGTCGTAAACAGTGTTAGAACAATGTGTATTTATGTCCAATCTGTCAATGTGATTCATATGTTCATGATTGTGTTTGTGTGTGATAGGATCTTAATTAAATAGGAACAAGTATGTATTATTTAATTACAGTCGATTTCGCTAGGCAAGAACAGTATCATATTATATCGAAACAGTGGTGGGACGGGGTCAGATAAGGCAGGTAGCTGGACTCTGGGGTATGCCCTATACATATACTGCGTTCGGTGTCATGGGATAGTGTTAGTGCGTAGTGTTCAAACGAATAGTATGACAAACAAACTAATTAAACAAAATCGTAATACGTAAGCGAGACTGAGTATAGTTATGGGTGATGATCCATAATGATACGAATGTTGAACTTATAATTACGAGTAAACGACAATAAATAAATAATACGATCGAAAAACGTACGCGATTGCGGGTATACACGTAATTGTATTTGTATAACGATCTGTCAACGCACGAAGAGTAAAAATAAGTGAAATATTTTATTTTTACATTTTTACAATTTTGAAACTCATCAAAATGTCGAGAATAACAACTATTTTATTTAAATCGCGTAAAATGCGCGTTACGTTCCGAAAACGCGAACCTAGCAACCGAAACAAACCTGAATACCGCCCGAACTATAAAAGCCTTGAAGAAGGCTTTTCCCTTCATTTAATTCAGCCAAACCCTTTCTCTCTCTAGATTTTCGTTCTCCACCTTCTCACTAGAAAAACCGAGCTTCAAACGCGCGTATCTCCTTCGTTTCTCCACAGATTTGGGTGTTCTTGGTGTCCACGCGTAGCTCTCGACAAGTACTACAAGGAAGTACAACAGATCTGGTGTTTGATCCAGCCGAATTCGAGTTACAAAGCCACAAAAATTCTGAAAATAAGGGTTTTGTATGTGTGTGTTGTTCAACCAAGAGGATAACTGGTTAACACCTAACTCTCGCCACCACAACACCTTCGCAAGCCTCTGAGCACGAGTCATAACCAGTAGATCGATGTTAGGATCATGGGTGTTTGAAGAAATGGTGATGATGATGCACAGCCTTCATAGGTTCGACGGGCGAACCTGCACTTGACGGCCACATGTCAGGCGAACCTTGTGGTCCAGTGCCGAACCCTGTTGCTGTGCCATCCACGAACCTATGCTTAAACACCTATGAGCCGAACCTTCCTTTACTGGCGAACCCCAAGGCTGCGAACCATTACACACCAGCCGAACCATGTTCCATGACATTGCCGAATCTGTTATCGATCAAGTAACTCAAATCATCAAAAGTTGTTATTTTATGTGCACAAGTTGGGCATAAAAGAACATGACACATTTTGTTTCAAGAATCTGTTATCGATCAAGTAACTCAAATCATGATATTCAAAGTCACACAACACTCTTAATCATCAGAACAAGTATTCAAGAGTTAATCATGTTCAAGATAACACAAGTCAATCAATAAATCAAAGTCTATACAATCATAAATCTTATATCTTATGTATGATTACAATGATATAGGAACCAGTTAGAAGTCTTGTTTGATACTTGCTACTTGTTATAGTTCAGAGTCTACTGCAGACAGGTGAGAACATTAGCCCCTCTTTTACTGTTTTTCAACTGTTTTGGGGTGGAACACGTGATCCAACATTCTTTATGCAAATCATATTTCATATACAGGATTTATGCTACTGTTCAACTGTTACAGGTTCATTTTAGAAATCCAAGGGATTTCTCAACTATTTTCAAAAGATTTATCAACTGTTTATAATGGTTTTATCAACTGTTAAACAATTTCTACTAAAAGGTTTTTAAAAGGTTCATTAAACTGTTTTACACCAATTTTACACAAATGGTTTTATAAATGATAAATACTTTTAAGGAATAAGTTTTATAAACTCTTTTACTAAAATCTTGTGTTTTAAATAAAATGATACTTATTAAGCCTTGTTATTACACAAGGACTCTATTCTCAGTATTAAATCAGAGGTTTCAAAACAAGGGATACAATTCAATGGTTTTCATGCTGGTATTCAAACAAAGGATTTCAATTCATGGTATTCAAACAAGTTATTTCAATCATTGGTATTCATGGTATTCACGGGAAGTTTTCAAATCATGGAAATCAAATAAGGCATTCAATCAAAGGGTTTTAATTCAAGTTTTCAAAAGCATGGTGTTCATCGTTGTGAACAAACTTATACACACATCAAGTTACATATTCATTTAGCGTTAGTACTGGGTGATCACAACAAGGGAAAGCGGACACAATTGGGCAGACCAAGTTCTGGAGTTAGCTTTTAAATTTGTTTTAAAAGCTAACTGCAAGATTGGTTACGAATGGTTATATCAATGTTGCTGACAAATTTGCTAACTCCAAACGCAGTTTGGGACTTGATTATATGTTGGTTTCCTAGCAAACAGTCTGATGACTGTTTGGACATGTTTTACATACTTTATGTTAGTTTGGGTTGCAACCATCCATGTATTTTCATTCATTGTTTTATACATATGCCTTACAATGCAGATTCATATTTACAAATGTTAAACCTATTGTTCTCACCAACTACTTTTGTAGTTGACAGTTACTTTTCACGTGTTTCAGGTAATCAGGTTTAAGACATTCTAAGGGACAACTAAGGAGACCGTTTAAGATAGAACTAGATGAAGAAACAAGCTAGGATGGATTAGAAACACACTAAATTCTGATTGTTTAATTGTCTTGTTTGAAGTCTTATTTTGTAAACTATATTTTGGGTCTGTAGTTGTTATTCTTTTGATAGATAGATAGAATGTTTGTAACTAAACAATGGTCTAAACATTTTGAAATTTAGTAACACATTGTGGTTGTTCTTATTCAATACTTGTGCATGATTCAACCATATCGTCACCGCATCGTGGATTTCGCACGCGGCGCAGGGGGTGTGACACACCGATTCTGTCCTTACCGGAAGGAACAGAAAACTTTGTGGTGTACTGTGATGCATCTGCCCAAGGTTTGGGATATGTGTTGGTGCAACGTGATAAAGTGATTGTTACGCTTCACGACAACTGAGACCCCATGAAAAGAATTCCACTACTTATGACTTGGAGTTAGAAGCAGTGGTATTTGCTTTGAAGATTTGGAGGCACTACTTATATGGAACCAGGTGTACCATTTACACTGATCATAAGAGTTTGCAACATATCTTTGATTAGAAGGAGCTCAATATGAGTCACACCCCGAGCCGGCGGGCCATATCGTGTGTCCCGTCGGGCGGAAAGGCCCCGGGGCGTGATATCGGGAATGATAATCAAAGCGATCAGATTGTTTACATTGCACATGATATATATAAATGAGAAAATGCTAAATGAAATAGAATTACAAAGTTAAATTACATCAGTTTCGTTTTTAATTTAACAATGTAAATCTACTATCAACATCATAATTCTTCTATCTTGTATCTGCACAAGATATACAAAATAATTTGTATAATGATGTTCAAAACTATGCACGTCCAAAATACTAGGTCCTCTATCTGGGCGTCCTAGTCAAAAGCATAAACTTCTTAGTCAGACCTGTTCGTCACCTGAGAAGTCATGCAAAAAGATCAAGTCAACACATGGTTGGTGAGTTCATAGAGTTTTGTTTAGAAATAAAATTTGTACAAACCTGACCAGATGACAACCTTAACCTCACCATTAACCACCTATACCATCTAATTCAGTATGCTTATATATAGGGCATACGTAGGGTCAAACTTACCGCCTGCCCAGCCACCAGCCCACCATATACCAAACCACAAGATATATTGTTCCTGGTGATAATTAAGCATTTCATCCCATACATTCGATTCACAACAATTAAATAACCTAAAATTTGTTAACACTGATCATCCGTAATGACAACCTTAACCTCATCAACAGCCACTTATGTTATCCAATCAAGTATGCTTATATATAGGGCATATGTAGGGTCAAGCTTACCGCCAGTCCAGCCACCAGCCCACCACATACCGAACTGCATAACATATTGTTATTAATGATAATTAAGCGTTTCATTCCACACCATCGACACACTAGTTCTTTAGTTCTTAGTTCTTGTAGTTCCACAAAATATAGAAATCCTCTTGATTCCTTAAGTTCATCACACAATCATGATCAACCATAGCATTTGTAGAAACATTACATTAAATGCTTAAATAAATAAATAAGTAAACATTTAATAGAATCTAAGACCTAATGATTGGGCCTTGGTCAACTCGAGTAGACTAGTCTAACAATCAAGGTTCTTAGTAGTAAAGGAGATATATAAACATCAACAAACATGCGACCTATAATCAATCAGTCTAACTAGGAAATCTTTTGATGTATAGAATTTATAGTTCGTCTAGATCGTCCGTAGTTCGTATAGTTCTTTAGTTCTTTGGCCCATGTTTTCTTTGAGTATTTCCCAGATGTTCCTCAAAACTGGCTACGGGATGCTGTAAATATCATCAAACATGCGTCCCATATTCAATCAGTCTATAGGACATCTTTCGAGCCTGGGATTGGCACATGCTATCTTTGATATTTCCCAGACAGACCCTTGAAAATAATTCTTTGTACATAGTTCGTTGTAATAGATCGTTAGTTCTTTGACAACACACCACCGAAAATAGTTCTTTGTACGTGGTTCTTTGAAATAGATCTTTAGTTCTTTTGAAAACACACCACCGAAAATAGTTCTTTGATTAGACCATTAGTTCTTTGAAATTAGACCTTTGAAAATAGTTCGTTGTTTTAGATCTTTAGTTCTTAGAAAATTGACCGTTGAAAATAGTTCGTTGTTTTTAGATTAGTTATCCACTCATAAAGAATAGATACTTTGAAAACCTACTAAGTGTTTACCTAGACAAAGTCTAGAATAAAACTATACAAGTAAAACGTATATTTAGTAAAAGCATTTGGGTAAATATAATCCAAGGAAAATAATTTACGCATGCTTCTCAGCCCCGCGTTTGTAAAACAAAAATGTTTAGAAAAGGGGAAATGAACTCATCTGTGTTGCTATGAAATGAATCACAAGGATATGCACGCTCGTTGATTGTAGATTATGTTTCTTCAGCACCTGTGTTGATTTATTATGATTTGAATACTATAAGTGTCAAGAGATAACATATATAGGGTTTTGGTCTCGGTGTACGATTATGTGTCCTAGACTTTACTAACTAATGTTTTTCTAAGTTTCTCTAATTAGTCTACACTAATTACCCCTTTATGAACCATTATCCCACAGATATTCACATTTAAACCTCACATATGTAAGGTTTACATTACACTTATTCTAGATCTTTTAGTTGATAAGTCGTTTATAAAATTCATTTTAAGTTGAGATATTTAAGTTAGAAATCCTAAAATTTGTTTTAAAAACACTTTAACTAAATAATCTTATAAATCATTTCCTTTTCATGAAAACATATATTTATTTTAAGAGAATATAAGTTAACATGTTAGACTTAGGTTAACCTCACTTGATTATCTCCAAGTCCTTTACTGAATCCTTGTTATTCGTCGTTCTTGATCGTTCTGGTGTATAATTCACATTAGATCATTTGAGTGAACGATCTAAGTTAGTCATACCATTATATGAGATCACTAAAGATGTAGTGTTCACATACAATGTCAACACATCCCCACTTAGTTTGTTCCGTGTTCTTCCATTGAGTTCAAATTGTTTTCTTGAATTTGTAGAACTCTTAAGTATCCAACACGTTGCCCTTTGTAGTAAACTATGGTTTTTGTTGACAAAATCCCATTTAATTGTTTAAAGGACTCAGGTTAAGTTTAGTAATATTAGGGTTTGGGTTGGCACTTGGTTAACCTCCCTTGAATATAATTCACTCCCATCAACCTTATTCATGATTTTATTTAAGAAACCCAAATGTTTTCATTCACATGATTATTAATACCCATGTTTATATGTCGAAGCGGTGTAGAAAGGTTTCGATATTGAAATCCCTGGCATAGGTAGTTTACAAAACCGGTTATCAACCCTCGAAAACCCTAATGGGCTCCCCATGCATGCAAACTAATCACGCGAAACAACTAAGACCCGGCTAAGGTTTCCATGTGAATGGCATTCTATTCGATCTTGGGCTTCCAACATATGAAAGATGATCATACGAATATAAGATGGAATGACCATGCGAATGGAGTAAACATGCGACTGAAGACCTTCGAAAATGGGTGCCATGCGACTGAAGATAATCGACCGAATAGAGTATTCATGCGAACGTGGGGAGGGTGGTCTGAATGAAGACCCACAAATGTGGCTCACGAATGGGCTCCATTCGCATGAAGATCCACTCGGTCGCCCATTATCCTGTGTATGAACACTCATTCGGCCATGGGTTTGGTTCATTCGGCCCATTATCAATCGGTTGATGTAACATCTGTACATTTAGTCATGGTAGTCATAAACAGTGTTAGAACAATGTGTATTCATGTCCAATCAGTCAATGTGACTCATATGTTCATGATTGTGTTTGTGTGTGATAGGATCTTAATTAATAGAAACAAGTATGTACTATTTATTTACAGTCGATTTCGCTAGGCAAGAACAGTATCGTATTATATCGAAACAGTGGTGGGATGGCGTCAGATAAGGCAGGTAGCTGGACTCTGGGGTATGCCATATACATATACTGCGTTCGGTGTAATGGGATAGTGTTAGTGCGTAGTGTTGAGACGAATAGTATGACAAGCGAATTTATTAAACAAAATCGTAATACGTAAACGAGACTGAGTATAGTTATTGGTGACGATCCATAATGATACGAATGTTGAACTTATGATTACGAGTAAACAATAATTAAATAATACGATCGGAAAACGTACGCGATTGCGGGTATACACGTAATTGTATTTGTTTAACGATCTGGCAACGAACGAAGAATAAAATTAATTGAAATATATTATTTTACATTTTTTTTACAATTTTGAAACTCATCAAAATGTGGAGAATAATAACTATTTTATTTAAACCGCGTAAAATGCGCGTTACGTTCCGAACGCGCGAACCGAGCGAGACCGAACACGCGGGAAAATCACCGGGGCATAAAAGCCCTTATTTCTTCCATTTTGATTCATTTATTTCAGCCAAACCTTTTCTCTCTCTAGAATTCCCGTCCATCCTCTCTCTCTCTAGAAAATTAAGCTTTAAACGCGCGTATCTCCTTCGTTTCTCCACGGATTTGGGTGTTCTTGGTGCCTACGCGAAGCTCTTGACATCCTCTACAAGAAAGTACAAGAGATCTGAGGTTTTACCCGGCCAAACTCGAGGTAATGATGCTTGAATAATCCGGAAAATAGGGTTTTTGTTGTGTTTACGTCAATCATCACTATAACCGGTTTAGAACGGAAGTAATATCATGTTCCATCAACACACTAAATGGGTTATACGATTTATCCGGTGTGGAAGTAGGCCAACATTTTTATTGGAAAATCGGGGGTTTCCAAGTCCACGGCCAAGTACTTATTACTTCTTGGGTAGTGATACTATTGCTGACAGAGACAAAATGTAGGACTGCCGCCAACAGTTCGTGAGAAGATACCCAATTGTTTATTTCAAGAATAGGCTGAGCTTTGAATAGAACTTTAAACAAAATTATTTTGATTCAACCATCTCTTTCTCGACTTGACCACTTGAATCGTATATTTTGAATACCAACTAATCAAATTCTATTCCTTGTTATTTTTCTCTCTTTTTTGAGATTCAGAAATAGTAACCGATTCGATAAATCTATGAAGGTTCCAAAATGAAATAAGTTATTTATCTTATTATTAATCACGGATTTCTTATATAGCCAGAACGGCCCTCACAAATTGCAAATACTAATTTGTTAGGAATTAATCGGATTGAAGATATAGCGTCATCATTCGCTGGAATCGAAATATCTGCGAGATCGGGGTCACAATTTGTATCGATTAAACAAATTGTTGGAATTCCCAATGTGATACATTCTTGAAGGGCCGTATATTCTTCATGCTGATCAACGATGATTACAATATCGGGTAACCCTGTCATATATTTAATCCCGCCCAGATATGTTTGCAAATGAGATAATTGTCTTTTCAACATAGCCGCATCTCTTTTCGGAAGACGGTTGAGTCCCCCTGTTTTTTGTTCAGTTCTTAAGTCTCTAAACTTATGAAGTCTGGTTTCTGTAGTCGACCAATTTGTTAACATACCACCAAGCCATTTTTTATTAACATAATGACACCGAGCCCTTATTGCAGCCCATGCTACTGAATCCGCTTCTTTATTTTTAGTGCCAACAATTAAGAATTGTTTTCCCCTACTTGCTGCATCAAAAACCAAATCACAAGCTTCTGATAAAAAACGAGCAGTTCTAGTAAGATTTGTAATATGAATACCTTTACGTTTTGCAGAGATATAAGGTGCCATTTTAGGATTCCATTTCCTAGTACCATGGCCAAAATGAACTCCTGCTTCCATCATCTCTTCTAAATTAATGTTCCAATATATTCTTGTCATTTCTCCCCATACTGCCTCCCCCTTTTGAAAAAAAGCGAAGAGGTACACTGAAATAAATAATTGTTCCGATGGAACCTTCTCTTCTACCGTAGATTGGCGTAGATACACAGCCCAAGCCATTATTCTTTTCTATTTGTTATTTTTTTGATTACTATTACCAAATCAAATGACTGCACCTAAAAACAAACAGATCCTTTTAAAAGATAAAAGAAAGGGGTGAATCTGCTCTTAGGTATCATTAAATCCTAAAAGTCCTAAAAAAATGATTGTTCTTGTGTATCATGGAAATTCTTTGAAAGGCAAGAATCAAATAATTTTCTATGGTAGAACAAAATATCTTTCATTTCCCCCTCTAATAGATTCTTTTTTTTTTGAGTTCAACGGCAATGTTGTTAGGAATGTTGTTAGGTTCGTTTGAAGGTGTTTTGAAGCCGCTACCAACAGGTATCATCCCCCCAGAACAACGTTTTCTTTCAGGCCTTTCAACCAATCAATACGCCCCAGGAGAGCTGCTTTTGCTAAAACTCGAGCGGTTTCTTGAAAACTCGCTTCGG
The DNA here is from genome assembly GCA_009363875.1 of Mikania micrantha. Taxonomy (NCBI): domain Eukaryota; kingdom Viridiplantae; phylum Streptophyta; class Magnoliopsida; order Asterales; family Asteraceae; genus Mikania; species Mikania micrantha. The sequence continues at coordinate 52,880 of SZYD01002691.1, forward strand.
ATATGAAACTTTGAGTATTCATGGATGCTCTTGTTATTCCCAATAAGACGGCTTGGTAACAAATCGCTTCTTCCAAAGCGCGCCCCATTCGTTCCGCTCGCAACAATCCAATTAGTTCTCCGGGCGAAAAAACATTAGACATTTCATCTTCTGAAACCAACACTTTTGATGTTATTTGACGTACAATAATTTCTATATGCCTATTATGTATCTGCACCCCCTGGGCTCGATAAACCTTTTGGACCTTATTAACCAAAGAGATACGACTTTGCACTATAGTTAGCTCAGCACCAATAAAGAATGCCCAAGGAATTCCAAGAATTCTTGTTATACATTTGTTCCAACCCTCAATCCTCTTTTCGAGATTCATCGATATTGAATCAATCGAACGCACTTCTAAAACCTGTTCCACTTTTGGAAGACCTTGCGTTATATCACCAGATCTTGATTTTTCATATATAAATGTAACTAATGCATCTCCGTCGTAAAGGATTTCCCCATAATGTCCATGAACAGTTGCTCCTGGAGTAGCCAAATAAGGCTTAGCTGATCGTATTACCACAGAGTCAACTTGAAGAATTAGAACTTGACCTGATTTGAAATGCGGTCCTTTTTTGGCTATACATACATTTTCACAAAGAAACCGCCCAAGACTAACGATTGTAGATGTCTCTTCACAATAATTGTAATGGAGAAAATACCAATTCAATTTGAATGGATTCAAAATGATGTTACTGCATGAATAGGGATTATAAATTTTACCGTTTTCATCCAGTAAATAATATTTAAGTATTTGAAAAATCTGTTTTAAATTGTCAAGTTGCAAATAGTTAGTTACCAAGATCTGATTATGGGTTATTAAATGGGAAAATAAATCGAAATGATAAATTGGAAAGCTTGTTCCTAAGGGGCCCAACAAATTCCTAATTGGAATTAGTTGGTCCTTTTGATTGATTCTTTTATCACATTGGGAGATTTTACATCGTTGAATGGGCCTATTCGAGAACAATTGGATGATGACAAAATTATCAAAGATTGAGATTCCTTATTTCGATTCAACAATTTATGAATAGTTCCTTGATTTGGATTAAGGGATTCTTGAATCCTTGCCTTGGAATAGGAATAAATGGAAGAAAACGGATTGACATTAGCGCGATCTGAGCCATTCTCAGAGATCAATCCTGAACCCGGCAGATCGTTCCTTTTTCCGGTATATGAAATAGGTGACTTTGCTAAGTCGATTCTTAGAAAATCTCGAATCAAACCATTTGTCCTTATTTCAACAAAGGAAGCACAGGCCTTTTCGATCTTTTTGTCTTGGTCCCAATTCAACACTAAACAAGTCCGAACTAATTGAATACTTGTGTCCCAAATTTCAAGAATTGGGTCGTAATAAAGGATATAATTGACAACTCGAAGTTGTAGATTTTCACTTTCCTGCAAGAGATCCGCCGGGAAAAGTCTTCCTAAATTTATACCATCCGTTTTTTTATATGGGACTACAGGTTGAACCAAAACAAAATACTTTTTTTCATACCTGGAAAGTTTCATTCGTTGGATATAGAGCCAATTTTTCAATTTTTTGTATTCTTTGGAATTTTGTTTTCCCCCTCCTGGTGGTATCAATCGGAATGCCTTATTTGTCTTTCCAGGAAAATGGATATCTCCAGAAAAGATTATCAGTTTAATTTTTTCTGCTTTTTTCTTCACTCGAACCAATCCGCCTACCCGACTTCTTCTATTTAAAGTTATTTGTGTATCTACCCCAATAATACTATTGTGCCGTACCATTATGGAAGAAGATTCGGCCAAAATGTGGACTTCCACGGGAATAAAAAAAATGGATTGACTTCCTTTTGGTATTTTGGCCAAAATACCTTGACTCCTCGATACTCAATCAAATCCTCTTCGTTGACGATTGAATTCAGTTCTCTAGTCTCATATTTAGTAAGTCCCGAGCTCTTTCTTATATATCGAGGATCATCGAAATAAGCAAGAATACTATTTCTACGGAGAATACCATTTCGGGGGATTTCAATTGAGATACCTGAAGAAGGTATTAGTTGGTTCTCGCCTTCTTGAATCGAGTCGAGTGGGATGATGACTCTATTTCTTCGCCTCTTTGCCAATAAATCAGAATTCCCGTCGAGAATGCCCCGATATCTGAGATTAGAACGACCAGTACATGTCATTCGATTCAGTTCTGAATAATCAGGAATCCTATCTCCTTTTTGATTTTTACCAGAAAAATACGAACTAAAAAATTTGTGTCTCGCTTGATTATTAGTTACTGAGGGGTTAGAAATATATCTTCGCTTAACAGAAAGAGAATAAGCGTTCATTTGATCTTGATCCTTGTGGATCGAACAGGGGCCTAGACTAGATCTCCAGGGCTCCCCTAATAATATCCATAAATGACTTGTTTTTGGTAAGAGATGAATATTACCATATGTAAATTCAGGTGCATGGTACACATCGGCATTCCAGTGCATTTCGCCCTCTGAGTCAGAATAAATATGTTTTCGAACCTTCTCTTTCAAATTCAAAGTGGATGTTCTCGCGCGAATCTCAGCAATGACTTGTTCTGATTCTACATATTGATTGTTTTGAACTAAAAGAAAACTTTTGGGCGGAATACACACATTGTGTAGAATATCTTCACTCTCAATAGTTACATACAAGTCTCTAGAACATAGAAAAGCAGGATGTCCATGACGTGTACGTGTCGGATGAACCAAATCCTCATTGAATTTTATTTTTCCATTAGAAGGAGCTCGCACATGTTCTGCAGTACCCCCTGTGAATACTCCGCCAGTATGAAAAGTTCTTAATGTTAATTGAGTGCCCGGTTCTCCAATAGATTGACCTGCAATAATACCTACAGCTTCCCCCAATTCGACCAGGTCGTCATGGGCTGGACTCCGGCCATAACATAATTGACAAATCCAAGATGTACTCCTACAAGTAAAGGGGGTTCGAATAGAGATTGGTTGTGCTCTAAAAGTTATGAATCTATTGACAAGTCCAACCCCAATATCTTGATTTCTAGTAGCAATGCATCGCGACCCTATATATATATCATCTGCTAATACACGGCCAATTAATGTTTGGATAAAAATCCTGTCCGCCATCATTCCACTTCGAGGACTTACAGAAATACCTCGAACGGTGCCACAATCTGTTCGACGTACAACAATGTGTTGCACTACTTCAACAAGTCTGCACGTGAGATATCCTGTATCTGATGTTCGGATAGCGGTATCCACAACTCCTTTACGGGCTCCGTAGCAAGAAATAATATATTCTGTTAAAGAGAGTCCTTCGCGTAAATTGCTTTGAATGGGTAAATCAATCATTTGTCCTTGGGGATCCGACATTAATCCTCTCATACCTACTAATTGATGTACCTGAGATGCATTTCCTCTGGCTCCCGAAAAAGACATTATATGGACTGGATTAAAAGGATCGGTCATCCGAAAATTAGGAGTCATTTCTTGTCGCAAATATTCACTTGTGGCATACCATATCTCGATCGATTGACGTAATTTTTCTACCGCGTGTACATTCCCATAATGATGGTGTTTTTCCAAAATAAAACTTTGTTGTTCAGCGTCTTGAACTAGCCATCTTTTAGAAGGTATTGTTAAAAGATCATCAATTCCTAATGAAATGGATGCGGCGGTAGCTTGTCGGAAACCCAGAGTCTTTACTTGATCGAGGATATGTGATGTATATCCTATTCCATAGTGATCAATAAATCGACTAATAAGTCGTTTCATGGCAGTTCCGTCTATCACTTTATTGTGAAAGACCTGAGTGGGCCGTTCTGCCATCAGTACCTCCATATTGCGTTGCGTTGAGTAGAATTTGACAATGGGTTTGAGTCAGTGATTGGAAAACTTCCTTTTCTAGATCTTGATTCACGTAGAAATTCCGCAATTCTAGTCCTAGTTAACCCGACGAAACTCGAATTCCCGCTGGTAGCATAGAATTACAACAGCCCTGCCAAAACCCCTGTATGGCTTCTTCTATTTCTCGATAAAGAGAAATATGACCAAGAGTGGTTCGAATATATATATAAAGAATTTCTTTTTTATACTTCTTACTATTAGATAGTGTGCATAAATCTCATAATAGGTCCCCAAAGATTCATAGTGAATTTCGATAGGAGCTTCTCTTGCCGCAATAACACGTTGATCTAGTCGCCACCGCAGCCACAAAGGACTACCTAAATTGATTCGTTTTTGCCGATAAGCTCCAATTGCATCATAGGCATTACAAAAAAAGGGTTCTTTTTTTTTTGTATACTTATAGTTATTATCTTCATTTTGATAGTTTCTACGATTACATGGATTATACCTATTTACACAAATACCCCGACGATTTCCACTCGTTAAGACATACAGTCCACTAAGCATATCTTGAGTTGGTGCAGAAATGGGATCTCCAATAGTTGGAGACAAAAGAGTCATATGAGAAAACATAAGTAAACGTGCCTCTGCTTGAGCCTCTAAAGATAAAGGCACATGAACAGCCATTTGATCCCCGTCAAAGTCTGCATTGAAGCCCTTACAAACTAATGGATGTAAACAAATAGCACGCCCTTCCACTAAAAGAGGGAGGAATGCCTGTATGCCTAATCTATGCAGAGTAGGCGCTCTATTCAGCAATACAGCATGGATAATTACTGCGATGTGTGATTTGATCGAAATTCTGATTTTACAGATTCGAAATGAGAAACTGTCATGCCATTTAATCCAATCGGGATGCCCTTACCTGACATGTTTCTTGGTAGGAGTAACATGAAGCTCAGAATTAGGGATGTATTCAAGACGCTCCCCAAAAAGGGAATTGATCTATGGTCGATTTCATAACAATTTATAGTTATACCTCGTAAAAAAAAAAGACCTTTTCTTTTGTGGAATTAAATAGCTCATTTTTTTTTAGAAAGAAATGATGTTCAAATAAGCAAATAGAAAAGATATCATGGTTACAAGAGTCTATCTATCGCATATAGACTTTAAGGACATCGTGGCCTAACCCTCGAGGTGAAGTCGGGACCTAAAAGATCGAATGGAACAGTACATAGACAAGTCAATTCCTTATGAATTCCAAGGTACTCTCTTTAATTTTCATTAAGAATTACGGGATTCATCATTCGAGAGGAAGTAGACTACTCAAGAATTTCACATTTCATTTATGTCATAATTGAATAAAGGATTCATAAAATCTAAATCAAAATAATAAGGAAGACAGAATCGATGAAGTTTTGCTTGATCTTCACTGGAAACTTGAGTAAGGAGTAGATCTTTTTGGAGTTTTCTAGAATCTGAAAGCGAGAACTCCTTTCTTTTTCTTTTTTCTTTATTTGACCTACTTTAGCCGGATGCAAGGAAACTTTCACGTCCGATTTTGAGGGGGGGTAGATCCTATCCCAATTTTTATTTTGCTAGGCCCATAGATAAAAAACCTACTTTTTTACGATTACGGGGTTTATTGGAATATGAAATTCAACCCTGGAAATACAGGATCCCAATTTTTTTACTACCCGGAGCTTCGATACATTTCGAAATCGAGAGATGTCTACCGGGGGAGGTTCTATCAGACAACAATTAGCCAATCTAGATTTACGAATGATTCTAGATTATTCATTGGTAGAATGGAAAGAATTGGAGGAAGAGGAACCCACAGGGAATGAATGGGAAGATCGAAAAGTTGGAAGAAGAAAAGATTTTTTGCTTAGACGCATGGAATTGGCTAAGCATTTTATTCGAACAAATATAGAACCAAAATGGATGGTTTTGTGTCTATTACTAGTTCTTCCTCCTGAGTTGAGACCAATCTATCATATAGATGAGGATAAACTAGTGACCTCGGATATTAATGAAATCTATAGAAGAATTATCTATCGGAATAATACTCTTACAGATCTATTAACAACAAGTATAGCTACGCCAGAAGAATTAATAATATCTCAGGAAAAATTGCTACAAGAAGCCGTGGATGCACTTCTTGATAATGGAATCTGCGGACAACCAATGAGGGATGATCATAATAGAATTTACAAGTCGCTTTCAGATGTAATTGAAGGCAAAGAAGGAAGAGTTCGCGAGACTCTGCTTGGTAAACGAGTCGATTATTCAGGGCGGTCAGTGATTGTCGTGGGCCCTTCACTTTCATTACATCGATGTGGATTGCCTCGCGAAATTGCAATAGAACTTTTCCAGGCATTTGTAATTCGTGACCTAATTAGAAAACATCTTGCTTCGAACATAGGAGTTGCTAAGAGTCAAATTCGGAAAAAAAAACCGATTGTATGGGAAATACTTCAGGAAATTCTGGATGACCATCCTGTATTGCTGAATAGAGCGCCTACTCTGCATAGATTAGGCATACAGGCATTCCTCCCTCTTTTAGTGGAAGGGCGTGCTATTTGTTTACATCCATTAGTTTGTAAGGGCTTCAATGCAGACTTTGACGGGGATCAAATGGCTGTTCATGTGCCTTTATCTTTAGAGGCTCAAGCAGAGGCACGTTTACTTATGTTTTCTCATATGAATCTTTTGTCTTCAACTATTGGAGATCCCATTTCTGCACCAACTCAAGATATGCTTAGTGGACTGTATGTCTTAACGAGTGGAAATCGTCGGGGTATTTGTGTAAATAGGTATAATCCATGTAATCGTAGAAACTATCAAAATGAAGATAATAACTATAAGTATACAAAAAAAAAGAACCCTTTTTTTGTAATGCCTATGATGCAATTGGAGCTTATCGGCAAAAACGAATCAATTTAGGTAGTCCTTTGTGGCTGCGGTGGCGACTAGATCAACGTGTTATTGCGGCAAGAGAAGCTCCTATCGAAATTCACTATGAATCTTTGGGGACCTATTATGAGATTTATGGACACTATCTAATAGTAAGAAGTATAAAAAAAGAAATTCTTTATATATATATTCGAACCACTCTTGGTCATATTTCTCTTTATCGAGAAATAGAAGAAGCCATACAGGGGTTTTGGCAGGGCTGTTGTAATTCTATGCTACCAGCGGGAATTCGAGTTTCGTCGGGTTAACTAGGACTAGAATTGCGGAATTTCTACGTGAATCAAGATCTAGAAAAGGAAGTTTTCCAATCACTGACTCAAACCCATTGTCAAATTCTACTCAGCGCAACGCAATATGGAGGTACTGATGGCAGAACGGCCCACTCAGGTCTTTCACAATAAAGTGATAGACGGAACTGCCATGAAACGACTTATTAGTCGATTTATTGATCACTATGGAATAGGATATACATCACATATCCTCGATCAAGTAAAGACTCTGGGTTTCCGACAAGCTACCGCCGCATCCATTTCATTAGGAATTGATGATCTTTTAACAATACCTTCTAAAAGATGGCTAGTTCAAGACGCTGAACAACAAAGTTTTATTTTGGAAAAACACCATCATTATGGGAATGTACACGCGGTAGAAAAATTACGTCAATCGATCGAGATATGGTATGCCACAAGTGAATATTTGCGACAAGAAATGACTCCTAATTTTCGGATGACCGATCCTTTTAATCCAGTCCATATAATGTCTTTTCGGGAGCCAGAGGAAATGCATCTCAGGTACATCAATTAGTAGGTATGAGAGGATTAATGTCGGATCCCCAAGGACAAATGATTGATTTACCCATTCAAAGCAATTTACGCGAAGGACTCTCTTTAACAGAATATATTATTTCTTGCTACGGAGCCCGTAAAGGAGTTGTGGATACCGCTATCCGAACATCAGATGCAGGATATCTCACGCGCAGACTTGTTGAAGTAGTGCAACACATTGTTGTACGTCGAACAGATTGTGGCACCGTTCGAGGTATTTCTGTAAGTCCTTGAAATGGAATGATGGCGGACAGGATTTTTATCCAAACATTAATTGGCCGTGTATTAGCAGATGATATATATATAGGGTCGCGATGCATTGCTACTAGAAATCAAGATATTGGGGTTTGACTTGTCAATAGATTCATAACTTTTAGAGCACAACCAATCTCTATTCAACCCCCTTTACTTGTAGGAGTACATCTTGGATTTGTCAATTATGTTATGGCCGGAGTCCAGCCCATGACGACCTGGTCGAATTGGGGGAAGCTGTAGGTATTATTGCAGGTCAATCTATTGGAGAACCGGGGCACTCAATTAACATTAAGAACTTTTCATACTAGCGGAGTATTCACAGGGGGTACTGCAGAACATGTGCGAGCTCCTTCTAATGGAAAAATAAAATTCAATGAGGATTTGGTTCATCCGACACGTACACGTCATGAACATCCTGCTTTTCTATGTTCTAGAGACTTGTATGTAACTATTGAGAGTGAAGATATTCTACACAATGTGTGTATTCCGCCCAAAAGTTTTCTTTTAGTTCAAAACGATCAATATGTAGAATCAGAACAAGTCATTGCTGAGATTCGCGCGAGAACATCCACTTTGAATTTGAAAGAGAAGGTTCGAAAACATATTTATTCTGACTCAGAGGGCGAAATGCACTGGAATGCCGATGTGTACCATGCACCTGAATTTACATATGGTAATATTCATCTCTTACCAAAAACAAGTCATTTATGGATATTATTAGGGGAGCCTGGAGATCTAGTCTAGGCCCCTGTTCGATCCACAAGGATCAAGATCAAATGAACGCTTATTCTCTTTCTGTTAAGCGAAGATATATTTCTAACCCTCAGTAACTAATAATCAAGCGAGAAAAATATGAGTATCTTGTATAATACTCTTTACCTAGAAAATTCTGGCATTACCTGCAATCGGGTGGTTTTTCATTCGAACTCTAATACCAAGTAAGAAACAAGGAATCGAAGTTCTTTATTCGACTTTTTCTTTATTTCTTCTTCATCTAAACTAAAAATTTTAGTATATATGCATATGCAGTGCCAATCCAACACAAGTTTTTTTACTATTATTTCAATTTTAGTTCTTGTATTTTTCATCGTATTCTTTTATTAACCTTTATATTGACAATATTGTATCGAACAAATATAATTCATCGTGATAAGCAGCTCTATTGATTTCCGTCCCATAGGTTTTATTTTTTACCTGTTGATTCAAATGATGGGTTCGTTGGATTAGCTTTGCTACTCGGATTTTTGATTAAAAAGTGGATAACATAGAATAGAAAATAGCGGATGGTCGAGCATTTTTTACATTTCTTTCTTTTTTGATCGGGAAAATTTTATTTTTTTCATCTAATTTAGTCATTTTTATGTTCCAAATAGATTAGAAAATTTTTTTCTTTTTTTTTTATTTCGTAGATAAATGCTTTGCTTTAATCATTTTGTTTTATTCTGATTGTATCTACATACCCTTTTCTATTTGGGTTGCTAACTCAACGGTAGGGTACTCGGCTTTTAAGTGCGGCTAGAATCTTTTACACATTTAGATGAAGCGAGGGATTCGTCCATACCATCGGTAAAGTTTGGAAGACCACGACTGATCCTGAAAGGGAATGAACGGAAAAAAATAGCATGTCGTATCAATTAAGAGTTCTGAGAAGATTTTATTCTTTCCGGCTCGATACAAAGCCTTCATTTAAATTATTTTATTCAAAGGGAGCAAAT